>JZLH01S0601557.1:31592-42030 GCA_001188425.1 Eucidaris tribuloides
CACAACAATAGGCTCCGAATCAAGTTCGCAGGGTAATTTCTTGGTTGCTGGCTGCCAATTCCAGAAAACAGGGTTAATGAATGCATTTTGGAACATTTCTGAAACAAGCATCATATCTAATTGTCTTTTCTCACTGATGCAACGCTTATTTTTCACAAATATGGTATCATATGAAAGAAGATAAAATCAGCTTTTCAATGACGCCCTTAAATGTCGAAAATACTCAGAATACATTCAAGCATGAAAGTTTGAATTTCAAATTTGCTCGTGCAAATAATTTTATACCCGTGTCCCTTCTAATTGTCTTTGCTCAGTCATGCGTGAATGGAAATCTCTCTGACTGGTATGAAATTAAAGAAGAGAAAATATGCTTTTCAACTATGTACGATTTTTTGTCATATTTGTTATTAGCATATAAAAATATCTTCAACGATCTCGGTTTCCTTTTTTCTGGGACACACTGTATATTATATTATATCATATTATATATGTATATATATCATATATATACAGGGTGGCCCAGAAAGAATGCTACGAGTATGATGGCTAATTTCTTCACCATTATCATCAAAATGTCATTAATTTTTATTTCGTTGGCTAGAACATTCTTTTTCCAATAAAATGATACCAAGATCATTGATTTTAATTAAGGCGTTTTGATTCTAGGGCCGTTTTTCGGAGGCAATGCAATTTCCCAAATTTGCCAATTTTTCAACAGCGGCTGTCATCGGAACACCGAGATATGCTGGCATCTCAGCTTGCCATACCTGACAAACCGCGATGACAATGGAGACATAGCTCGTATTGTCTTCCTTATGAAAGTGAGGGCATTCCAGCCCTTTGTCATTGCGGTTTGTCCGGTATGGCAAGCTGAGACGCCAGAATATCTCGACGTTCCAATGACCGCCACTGTTGACAAATTGGCAAATTTGGGAAATTGCATCGCCTCCGAAAAATGGCCCTAGAATCAAAACGCCTTAGTCAAAATCAATGATCTTGGTATTATTTTATTGTAAAAAGAATGTTCTAACCAACGAAATAAAATTTAATGACATTTTGCTGAAAATGATGAAGGAATTAGCGATCATACTCGTAGCATTCTTTCTGGGCCACCCTGTATACGGCGAGAACAGTTTTGTAGAGGATCGGCTTAAAGTGTTCGATGCTACATGTATGCAGCAGAGCGAATAGACGTACCTTGTAAGCAGTGTGGGTCAGCCTGAAGATCGTCCAGCAAATAGAACGTGAAACCGACGGTTGCTGACCCACACTACTTACAAGGTACGTATATATATACTCCTAACACTCCTTATGGGCGACCAAATTCAATTAACCGACAGACAGCCTCTCACTCTCCTTGTTATGGAATTCCTTTGTCAGTAAATTGAATTCGGTCGCGCCGAAACCACTAACGTCTCCGTGGCTTAGTGGTGAAGGCATTGGCGTGTTAAGCCAGCGACCCGGGTTCGATTCCCGGCGGAGACAGTTTTTCACTCTTCTTGTTTACTTTTAGGTTATTATCAGTGTAGAGGAGCTCTGGTTAAAGCTACGCCTCTCCTGTATTTATTTCTCTCGTTTATTTATAATTCTTGCAGGGAAGCATTAGTTGTTATCATTACTACTATCTCTCAATATATATACATGTATATATAAACTCCTAATGAGTACATTAACAGGACACACAACAATGAGGTTTATTCAGCTCTATGAAGTGAAATCTCTTTTGTTAATATACACGTGAAAATATAGTTTGACATTTTTTTTTCTTTCACACTTGTGAGTAATTGGCAGTTATGAATCTTTAAAATTATCAAGTCTTCCTCATTTGTTGACAACATCTCGAACCCAGTTTCGACTTAGATGTATTATTTTAAGCTGGTCATTAAAGCCACAGGTTAACTATGACCACAGATTTAAACAATGTGAGCTATATAATCCTCCATGCTCTAAGTGTCTTTGATAAGGTCCAAAAATGAAGCCCTGAAAAAAAATGTATTTCAAAATGATTATTCAGAGATTTAAAAAAAAAGTGAACAAATATGAGTCCTCTGGTTGCCCAGACTCACCATGTCCATTTCCTCCCTTGGACTTACTCTGTGAAGATCTAGCATATTTAATACTCCACCGCAATGAAAATTCATGGGCATGCGTATCTTGCCAATGGCAGCAAAACATTCCAAATTTGTCTTCTAGTGTGTTTATTTGTACATTCAAGTACTGCTGTGTAGCACTTAAAACATAGTTTGACCGGTTTTTTTTCGTAAATTGAAGATTCTTAGTATAAGCCTGTGTCTTTAAATCGCTGGATGTTGCACTAAGCGTGCAACTTACAGATGTTTGGATAAATGGAGTTTGGACACTGCTGTGGAAGTGGAAATATCCCACCTGTCTCTCCAATTTTTTTTTACAATACGCGTAGAACATTATATGTTTCAATTTTTTTGTAAGAAGAAAAAAGGGAAATATAAAATATGACTCATTGGACTCGGATCCTCTTTGTTGTTCCATATTGCCTTACTTTCACAAGTCGGTACATTTCCTGCCAGCTTGCCGTTGGCTTGGCACGATGTTGCTTCATTCCCTACAGGTCTGAATCCAATATCACACGCGAATGTACACTGTGTGTTGTAAATCACTGTTGAATTGGAAGGGCAGTTACCATCACTGTTCAGCAAGGGGTAGGAAAATTCCCACACAGGACATCTAAGATCTGGAAAGAGAAGCAGGCAATTCCGTGTTACTCCTGCTCAGATAATATGAAACACCTTATCATGTATTTCAAACTCTACCCCACCCTAAGCTTCTTCCCTCAAAGTGGAAAAGTGTGAGAAAAGGGTATTTCAGAGATGTCCTTTCTAAAAAGAATCAAGTTTACTTCGATATTACACGGAATCGTAACAAAATACATATCAAAATGATTGCATATTGAGTAAGATTTGAAAATTAGTCCAAGGTTCTCTTACATTCACAAGTCGGTAAACTTCCCACCAGACTGCCATTAGCTTGACACGATGTTGCTCCATTCCCTACGAGTCTGAATCCAACATCACACGCGAATGTACACTGTGTTCTGTAAATCACCGTTGAATTAGAAGGGCAGTTGCCATTACTATTGAGCAAAGGGTAGGAAAATTCAAAATTCCCACATCGAACATGTAACACCTGAAGAAAACAAAGCAAAACAAATATGTATTCTTAAATATCATATTCGTATTACTTTGTTCCGTATTCTAACTACCCTAATAGTAACCCTAACCCTACAATACAAAAGTTTGGAAATTTATGCTGCCTCTGGCAAGATATGATTAACAATTAGTAATCAGGCCGAGTACAAAATAGCATATATCTACACAGAGTAAGTTCATGGGAGGAAATGGGTCGGTGGAATACGGTCAACTTACGATTTTCATTTTTTAAAGCACTAAATAATCAGTTTGAAATACATTTTTTCAGGGCTTCATTGTAAGGCATTATCAAATACACTTAGAACATGGAGGACTACCTAGCTCCTTTTTTGTTACTCTGTTACTCGGATACGAGTAAAGTTATATTGGTATTAACCCTAATAGTATTAGTATTATTTATTTATGCATTCATTAGCAATAACCTTGGTATAGGTTATACGAGTCGTACTGCTAATATTGGCATTTATACTATTTATGACAGATAGTTGTAGTACAGTTTGGCAGTTTGTTTCAATTAACTACGCTGTCTAGAAAAGAATAAATATAACAAATTGACTGCTCCAGTGGGAGTGGCACAGTTAAGCGGAAAGAGTTTAATATAGGAATTTCGGAATAGGAATTTTCTTCAGTTTTGGTGGTGGGTGTTACTGGTGGCAGTGGGGGAATGAGGGGGTGACTGTTCACTTACTTTCACAAGTCGGTAAATTTCCTGCCAAACTGCCGTCAGCTTGACACGATGTAACTTCATTCCCTTTAAGCACGAATCCAACATCACACTTGAATGTACACTGGTTGTAATACGTAATAGTGGAGCCGGAAGCACATTGGCTTTCATTCGCTACCAAGGGGAGACAAAAATGCCAAACGGGGCAGGTAACAGCTGGGAAGAGAAGCGAAAACCCCGTATTAATATTATTTTCATTTTGTGTGTTATTACGTTAACTTTGGAGAAACAGGTATTTCTTACGGCAAATTTAGTTTCATCAAATATGGGTATAATGCCATAAAGTATTTAACAGAATGAAAGCTGTATTAATACTAACAACTTCAAGGAAAGTTTGAAAATACATTTTACAATGTAGCTGTATAACAAATCTATAATAACGCTTTCCGAATAAAGGGTAATTTAGAATTGATGACCACATTGATTGCAAAACTTTACGCTTGCATAATGCGAGTGATTCAATAAATAAGATTCCATAATTATCACAGTAAAAAATAATACATACGAATACAAAATACATATTAGTATCCGCTTTCTTGCAAAAAGAAATGCACGTATTCAGTCACTTAATTCGAATTTGAGACTTAGCAAGAGTGAGTTTGTTTCTGAACAGTGTGATATTTACGTAAAGCCAAACAAGTCTCAGATAGAGAATTGTGACGTGAAAATTACTTTCTTTCTCATTTGATGTTTAAAAAGAAATAGATACTTGGCAACATGGTAAACTTTTTACTACATGAAAATTTTGTGTTTGCAAGTGTACCAAGAGGTATACGCTTTACCTTAGCCAACTATACAGTCACTACATAGGTTAGAGGTATTTAATTGGAGATACCAAGAGGAGATTATCTTCCGTTTGTAAGAATTTCATCATTTTGGTTTCGACGTAGGTTGTGATCAATGACATAATGGCATATCAGTCTTATGGGGCAAGAACAGTGCCCCCGGGGGGGGGGGGGTACTCAGATTTGGTTCCGACGGGGGTGTGCGGCTGAAGTCGAAAAACCTTACCCTTTTTTAAGGGTCGTTTTGGCGGAAAATTGTACCTGTTATTAACGGTTTTTATTGAGAAAAGTGGCATTTGTTTTGCATTTTAGCGATGAAATAGGCGAAAAATAATATCTAGTGTAAATCGTAAAATTTCAAAATCATGACCCATGTTTAAGGATCTTTTTCCCCAAAACCAGACCCATGTTTAAGGGGTTTTTTTACGAAAAAGTCACCTATTAGAGTGGCACACTCCCGTTCACCATACTAGGTAAGTAACCCCCCCCCCCTTCCTTGGGGGGGCAGTGTTGATGCTCTCGTAATGTCAAGAACTGTTGATATATCGTGTGTGAACTTACGGATGCAAGATGGTAAATCTCCGCCCAGGCTGCCGTTGTGATGACAGCTGAGTGTCTGAGTTTGATTAAGTACGTAGCCTTCCTCACACTGGAAATGACAGACCCTGCCGAATGGAACTAACCGGAAGCACGTGCCGCTGAACAAGGGGGGAGGGTAATCTGGGACCGTGCAAAGGTCATCTATCATATCAAGTGTAATTTAAAATAATATGGTAATATACATAAATAGGCAAAGGTCCATAGAACTTGTGAAATCTGTCACTTTTGAATATAATATTGTCGGTTACAAATATATCTATAAAAAAAGATAGAGAAATAGATAGATAGAGAGAAAAATAAATAGAGAGATAGATAGATAGATAGATAGATAGATAGATAGATGGAGATATAGATCACTATGGATAGATAGATAGATAGATAGATAGATAGATAGATAGATAGATAGATGGAGATATACAGTGCGTATCAAAAAAAGGGACAGTTTTGAAAAGACTGTCAAAATTTTGTTTCAAATTATGATGTCTATATTTTGATGTTATAGATGCTCTGAAGTCTTATCTTTCAAATGCCATTAAAAAAATAAGTTTTGTTCATGCTTGAGCTGAACGCGGAACGTATTTATCGGGGTTCAAAAAAAGGCTTGCGCCAAAATGGCAGAAAATGAGAAACATGATCACCAAACTTCCTCTTAACCTTTTCATTATCTCTGCATTATTTTCGATTGTAAATGATTTCTGAAAGCATAATTCGAAAGGAATGGCAAAGATAATGAAACAGTTAAGAGGAATTCTGCAGGGCAATGCTATAGGGGGAGCCGGGGGGGCACGTGCCCCACCCCCAGAAAATTTATGACGGGAAAAATTGTTGACCTGGTATTTGGGGAGAAAAAAAATTGGTCACTCCCTCCCCCCATATCCCCCCTGCCCCCCCCTGCCCACCACCCCCCCCCCCCCCCCCCAAGCGAGTTTTGGCTACTGGCGTGGCTGGGGAAAAAATATGGACTTGGGATTTGGAGAAAATAAATTTTTGTCACTAACCCCCCCCCCCGGCGCGGCTGCAGGGTGAAAGGAAAAAATAACCTACGATTTGGTGCCCCTGACAAAATTTCAAGGGCCCCCAGTACCCCCAGCTGAAAAATCCTAGCTACACATTGGAAGTCTGCTGAATAGCAAGAAGTCTGATGATCATGTTTCCCATTTTCTGCCATTTTGGCACAAGCCTTTTTTTGAACCCCGACAAAAAAACGTTCCGTGTTCGCTCAAGCATGAACGAAACTTATTTGTTTAATGACATTTGAAAGATAAGACTTCAGAGCATCTATTAACATCAAAAATATAGACATCATAATTTTAAACAAAATTTTGATGGACTTTTCAAAAACTATCCGGTTTTTTTTTTACGCACTTTAGATCACTATGGATAGATAGATAGATAGATAGA
The DNA here is from genome assembly GCA_001188425.1 of Eucidaris tribuloides. Classification (NCBI taxonomy): domain Eukaryota; kingdom Metazoa; phylum Echinodermata; class Echinoidea; order Cidaroida; family Cidaridae; genus Eucidaris; species Eucidaris tribuloides. The sequence continues at coordinate 38,288 of JZLH01S0601557.1, forward strand.
TAGATAGATAGATAGATAGATAGATAAGATAGGTAGATAGATACATAGGTAGTAGATACATACATAACACAAATACATACATAATACATACATACAGATATATGTAATATAATATATATGTATATATATATATGTATATATATATATATATATATATATATATATATATATATATATTATATATATATATATATATTGTTAGGAGTAGGACTATGCAAATAACTAAATTTGAATATGGTAATATGTCATGTGACCTTAAATGAACTCTGGTCTTGTGACCGAGGAGAAGGATCCAAGATGGGAGCTGAATAAAGATGGAGAACGGTAACTTCGAGTGAATTCGTCATTCGTGGCGTGCTCGTGGCGTGACTGTCTTGTTGTATGTTACGGGTGTGACGGAATTTTGCTGTCTGTTACGGAGTCGCCAGTCATGTCCGTAACAATATATATATATATACATATAGATAGATAGATAGATAGATAGATAGATAGATAGATAGAGAGATGGAGAGATAATTAGATGAATAGATGGATAGGTAGAAATCAATTCAGGTGTCAAAGACCGTTAACAAATTTTAAATTATTATTATTATTATTATTATCATTACCAAATGCAGCTTTCATCATATTAAGAACAGAAATGTTGTCCTGAAGTCGAGCCAGTGGTGGCACCACAGGGTGGCAGAGGGGTAGCGGCCACCCCCCCCCCCCCCACCCCCTCCCTATTTTCAAACTTATTAAAATACGAGAATTTTCATTGTTTTTCGAAAATTTTGCTTCCCAATTGTTTCTGATTTGGCTCTATAAAAAAACCGCGGACAAAAAAATGTTTGTTGTTTTTTGTGCGTCTCCGGCCCCCTGTTCCCCTCTTGTCGGATGCTGTTCGGGTTGTGGTTTGGCTAGTAAAAAAAAAAAATACCAGGCCAAATTCCGACGATTTTGTCCTTCCGAAAATTTTACCCTGGTGCCGCCCTGAGTCGAGCTCGTATAAACTTAATAACGATCAGTTCTGCATGGGTGATTGATGGGTAAATCGTAAGCAATCTGCACTTTAAAACAGGGCTGTGCAAAGAAATGAAACTATTCCAAACTTTGTCCATGAATAGTTTGTTAGATAGAAAGATAACAATAAAATACGTGAATTATTACAGGGTGGCCAGAAAGAATGCTAGAGTATGATCGCTAATTTCTTCACCATTATCGGCAAAATGCCATTTGATTCTAGGGCCATTTTTCGGAGGCAATGCAATTTTCCAAATTTGCCAATTTTTCAACAGCGGCGGTCATCGGAACGCCGAGATATTCTGGCCTCTAGCTTGCCATACCAGACAAACCGCGATGACAATGGAGACATAGCTCGCATCGTCTTTCTTATGAAAGCGAGGGGCATTCCAGCCCTTTGTCGTTGTGGTTTTTCCGGTATGCGCCGGAATGGCAAGCTGAGAGTCCAGAATATCAGATTTCAGTATGTAATATATATAACCATTCCTCAGATTTTTGTCGTATTACACATGGGTTCCCAAGGTTCAATCCTCGGTCCATTATTATTTTTGATTTATATAAATGATTTTATAAAGTCCTCTGATAAATTTGAATACATAATGTACGCCGATGACACAACCTTAATTTATACGCAACCTGATATTGATGATTTACAAAATAATGTCAACATTGAATTGGATAAGGTCTCTACATGGTTTAGGTCTAGTAAGTTTGTTAATAAATCTTAAGAAAACACATTTTATCACGTTTCATAATAGTCCTCTGTAGCATATCAAATGATCTTGATAAATTAAATCTTAAAATTGAGAACAAACCATTAATAAAACTAATACTGTTAATTTCCTTGGTAGTTATAAATCACAATATGCACTGGATTCTCACAATTGATTACTTAATAGGTAAAGTTTCTAAATGTATTGGTATACTATATGGATTAAAAGATACAATTCCTTCGTGTACCATGTTTCTATTATACAATGCATTCATGCTTTTCCCATTTAAATTATTGTATATTTGTGTGGGGAAAATAGTAATATAACCAAATTAAATGTATTATTTAAACTGCAAAAGAAAGCTTTACGCATATGTCTAGGCTATCATTATCTTGCTCATTCTGCCCCACTATTCATTAAACTAAAACATTAAATATTTTTGATTTTTATTACTATGCAATGGCTCTACTCGGGTTTTATTATTTTCAAAATAAACTTCCTAATCATATTTCCAAATGTTTACTATAAATAGGAACGTACATAACTACAACACACGAAATAAGGACTCCTTTCACTTATGGTCAGTAAGGACAAATATTGCTTATAAATCAGTGAGAACAAGTTTTCCTCTAATTTGGAACTCAACTTCCAAAGAAATTTCAACATGCAAGACTCTCTCCCCTTTCTAAAAATCTAAAGCAGTATCTTTTGTCTAAATACTAAAATTATTTGAAACATGTTAAATTTTCATATTTCAGCTTTCCTATTTTTTGTAGTAATATACCGTTTAGAATTTCCATACCAATTTGGTATACATGTATCAGATACACGAACGTTTCTTATGTCTGTATGTGTGTTTTGTATGTAGGTAGGTTTTATGTATTTTGTATGTGTATTTGTTGTATTTGTTTTTATTTTGATGTCATGGGAACTAAGCCTGACAAGGCCCATTGGGGCTTTATTTTTAGTTCCCATTTTCCATTTTTCTTGCTTTGAAATATCATGCTGTACATATGTTCTTGTTTTTAATGAAAAGTGAAATAAATAAATGAACTGAACTGAATTGAACTGAATCTTACTCAGTGGACTGTTGTTCCTCAAGGAGACATTTTTTAGTGTTCAAGAGAATCTTTTTCGCAAAGTGATATTTCACTTAAAAGATTGAAAGATTGTTCCATAGCAATGGCCCAGAATACGAAATTAATTGTTTCACAAAATTTGATTTGTTTGTAACTTTAGTAGTACACTCATGTTTGTTTCTTATTTGATATGGATGATTAACGAATGAAAAATAATCAAGGAATTTATGAGGTAGATTGTTATTTATCAAATTTCAATTTCAGTTTACGAGATAATGGCAATGAATGAGAGACATAAAATTACACGTAAAATGAGCTTTGCAGAATTAAAACAGGATTAAGAATTGTCTATTTTTTGGCAGCACCCCACACTTTTAGTCCATACGTCGTATGAGGAAGAATGAATGCATTTTTCAACATATCCAATTTGTACGTGGAACGTGCCATGTTCTGTATAACATTCCATTTTTTCTCTGACCATCCCTGCTCATGTAATCATTGTACGTTTGACTTCAGGAGAGCACATTCCAATTTTTAGGAATTATGGCTCCAAACCTTTGCCCCCTAAGAAGCAAGGTAGTATGGGCTAGGTGAAGGCTGGAGAGGGCAACAAGGCAACAGAACTCTTAAAAATAAGCCAGTGATGCTAGTGATGCTGGAGGAAATGTTCTGTCTTCACCAAACACCAGCTGATGCAGGCCCAACCCGGTGCGAGCCAGTACGGATGGTTGGGACTTCCATGCGTCAAAGGACGCAATTGTCCGCAGCATCCGTACCTGTCCGTAAGCAGACGTAAGTGTTTTGATACGAGTACTTGCGGGTAATTGTTAAAGGCTCGTTTACACTATGTTCCCGGCGGCCACGGCAAACCACGTTTCAGGCCACCGTGGACAAAACAGGGAGGACGTTGAGACCATGCGGGAGGACGGCTCGGCAAACGTGACAGTCC
>JZLH01S0601557.1:42493-53570 GCA_001188425.1 Eucidaris tribuloides
TAAAGATGGAGAACGGTAACTTCGAGTGAAATTCGTCATTCGTGGCGTGCTCGTGGCGTGACTGTCTTGTTGTATGTTACGGGTGTGACGGAATTTTGCTGTCTGTTACGGAGTCGCCAGTCATGTCCGTAACAATATATATATATATACATATAGATAGATAGATAGATAGATAGATAGATAGATAGATAGAGAGATGGAGAGATAATTAGATGAATAGATGGATAGGTAGAAATCAATTCAGGTGTCAAAGACCGTTAACAAATTTTAAATTATTATTATTATTATTATTATCATTACCAAATGCAGCTTTCAATCATATTAAGAACAGAAATGTTGTCCTGAAGTCGAGCCAGTGGTGGCACCACAGGGTGGCAGAGGGGTGAGCGGCCCACCCCCCCCCCCCCACCCCCTCCCTATTTTTCAAACTTATTAAAATGACGAGAATTTCATTGTTTTTCGAAAATTTTGCTTCCCAATTGTTTCTGATTTGGCTCTATAAAAAAACCGCGGACAAAAAAAGTGTTTGTTTGTTTTTTGTCGTCTCCGGCCCCCTGTTCCCCTCTTGTCGGATGCTGTTCGGGTTGTGGTTTGGCTAGTAAAAAAAAAATACCAGGCAAAATTTCCGACCGATTTTGTCCTTCCGAAAATTTTACCCTGGTGCCGCCCCTGAGTCGAGCTCGTATAAACTTAATAACGATCAGTTCTGCATGGGTGATTGATGGGTAAATCGTAAGCAATCTGCACTTTAAAACAGGGCTGTGCAAAGAAATGAAACTATTCCAAACTTTGTCCATGAATAGTTTGTTAGATAGAAAGATAACAATAAAATACGTGAATTATACAGGGTGGCCCAGAAAGAATGCTACGAGTATGATCGCTAATTTCTTCACCATTATCGGCAAAATGCCATTTGATTCTAGGGCCATTTTTCGGAGGCAATGCAATTTTCCAAATTTGCCAATTTTTCAACAGCGGCGGTCATCGGAACGCCGAGATATTCTGGCCTCTCAGCTTGCCATACCAGACAAACCGCGATGACAATGGAGACATAGCTCGCATCGTCTTTCTTATGAAAGCGAGGGCATTCCAGCCCTTTGTCGTTGTGGTTTTTCCGGTATGCCGCCGGAATGGCAAGCTGAGAGTCCAGAATATCAGATTTCAGTATGTAATATATAATAACCATTCCTCAGATTTTTGTCGTATTACACATGGGGTTCCCCAAGGTTCAATCCTCGGTCCATTATTATTTTTGATTTATATAAATGATTTTATAAAGTCCTCTGATAAATTTGAATACATAATGTACGCCGATGACACAACCTTAATTTATACGCAACCTGATATTGATGATTTACAAAATAATGTCAACATTGAATTGGATAAGGTCTCTACATGGTTTAGGTCTAGTAAGTTGTTAATAAATCTTAAGAAAACACATTTTATCACGTTTCATAATAGTCTCTGTAGCATATCAAATGATCTTGATAAATTAAATCTTAAAATTGAGAACAAACCATTAAATAAAACTAATACTGTTAATTTCCTTGGGGTAGTTATAAATCACAATATGCACTGGGATTCTCACATTGATTACTTAATAGGTAAAGTTTCTAAATGTATTGGTATACTATATGGATTAAAAGATACAATTCCTTCGTGTACCATGTTTCTATTATACAATGCATTCATGCTTTCCCATTTAAATTATTGTATATTTGTGTGGGGAAATAGTAATATAACCAAATTAAATGTATTATTTAAACTGCAAAAGAAAGCTTTACGCATATGTCTAGGCTATCATTATCTTGCTCATTCTGCCCCACTATTCATTAACTAAAAACATTAAATATTTTTGATTTTTATTACTATGCAATGGCTCTACTCGGGTTTTATTATTTTCAAAATAAACTTCCTAATCATATTTCCAAAATGTTTACTATAAATAGGAACGTACATAACTACAACACACGAAATAAGGACTCCTTTCACTTATGGTCAGTAAGGACAAATATTGCTTATAAATCAGTGAGAACAAGTTTTCCTCTAATTTGGAACTCAATTCCCAAAGAAATTTCAACATGCAAGACTCTCTCCCCCTTTCTAAAAATCTAAAGCAGTATCTTTTGTCTAAATACTAAAATTATTTGAAACATGTTAAATTTTCATATTTCAGCTTTCCTATTTTTTTGTAGTAATATACCGTTTAGAATTTCCATACCAATTTGGTATACATGTATCAGATACACGAACGTTTCTTATGTCTGTATGTGTGTTTGTATGTAGGTAGGTTTTATGTATTTTGTATGTGTATTTGTTGTATTTGTTTTTATTTTGATGTCATGGGAACTAAGCCTGACAAGGCCCATTGGGGCTTTATTTTTAGTTTCCCATTTTCATTTTTCTTGCTTTGAAATATCATGCTGTACATATGTTCTTGTTTTTAATGAAAAGTGAAATAAATAAATGAACTGAACTGAATTGAACTGAATCTTACTCAGTGGACTGTTGTTCCTCAAGGAGACATTTTTTTAGTGTTCAAGAGAATCTTTTTCGCAAAGTGATATTTCACTTAAAAGATTGAAAGATTGTTCCATAGCAATGGTCCAGAATACGAAATTAATTGTTTCACAAATTTGATTTGTTGTAACTTTAGTAGTACACTCATGTTTGTTTCTTATTTGATATGGATGATTAACGAATGAAAAATAATCAAGGAATTTATGAGGTAGATTGTTATTTATCAAATTTCAATTTCAGTTTACGAGATAATGGCAATGAATGAGAGTAACATAAATTACACGTAAAATGAGCTTTTGCAGAATTAAAACAGGATTAAGAATTGTCTATTTTTTGGCAGCACCCCACACTTTTAGTCCATACGTCGTATGAGGAAGAATGAATGCATTTTTCAACATATCCAAATTTGTACGTGGAACGTGTCATGTTCTGTATAACATTCCATTTTTTCTCTGACCATCCCTGCTCATGTAATCATTGTACGTTTGACCTTCAAGGAGAGCACATTCCAATTTTTAGGAATTATGGCTCCAAACTTTGCCCCTAACAAGCAAGGTAGTATGGGGCTAGGTGAAGGCTGGAGAGGGCAACAAGGCAACAGAACTCTTAAAAATAAGCCAGTGATGCTAGTGATGCTGGAGGAAATGTTCTGTCTTCAACCAACACCAGCTGATGCAGGCCCAACCCGGTGCGAGCCAGCACGGATGGTTGGGACTTCCATGCGTCAAAGGACGCAATTGTCCGCAGCATCCGTACCTGTCCGTAAGCAGACGTAAGTGTTTTGATACGAGTACTTGCGGGTAATTGTTAAAGGCTCGTTTACACTATGTTCCCGGCGGCCACGGCAACCACGTTTCAGGCCACCGTGGACAAAACAGGGAGGACGTGAGACCATGCGGGAGGACGGGCTCGGCAAACGTGACAGTCCGTGTTGCCGTAGATGCCGGGCCAGATTTTTAACCGTCAAAAAATTTGCCACGGTAGTCACGGTGAGGATGTGAAACCTAGGAAAACGAGGGGAACGCAATAAAACTCGACCGTACGTTATTGGCCGTAACAGCACTTGGAGGTGATCCGTAGCCGGTCTTTCCGCGTGGTCTCACATCCATCCCGTTTTGTCCACGGTGGCCTGAAACGTGGTTTCCGTGGCCGTCGGGAACGTAATGTAAACGCGGCATTACGGTGGACGCAAATGAACGCAAATGGACGCGAGATAAAAGTTTTCCCGGATGCTCTGCGTCCAAGCTACGGATAGTTACGTTCACTTATGGATAGTTACGTTTATTTACGGTTACTTGCGTAAGTCAGCATCCGTGGCGACTCCCTGCGAAATTTTGAAAATTTCCAAATTTCGCAGGCTTGACACCGTACGTCTGCGTCTCACTACGGATCATTACGAACAGGTACGTCTACTACGGACCTGCGGATACCTGCGAATGAGTGCGTCCGTGCTGCGTCCACTTATCCGTATCTATCCGCGGCGGACGTAAACGTACTGTGTGACTGGGGCATTATATTGGCACACGTTCATAATTTGCGTATACTGCATTCCGTCCTGACTAAAAAATGCATTACCTTATATTTTCGAGATTTTAGTAAATACTTACCATCTCTGATGGTGAAAGTGCTTTGACTGGGTTCACTGATAACTACCCCCGGATCTGATGATAAGACAATGGTAAAATACTCATTGGTCTCAGGATATGGATCATTAATGATCCGGAAGAGTACGCTTCCAAATTGTAAGCCTGCTTGAATTGTACCGCTTAATGTAGAGAGGGAATAATCCGAACCCAGTTCTACTGTTCCATTTACAATGGTGAGATCTGAGTAATGAAAAGAATCAAACAAACAACTGAACAACGGTACTTGTTTTTTTTTTATATTCAGTCGTAAGACTTACTTCCACTGACGGAATTAAAGCTCTAGTTTGGTAGTGATCGATCAGACAACTTTGCAGTCAATCTATTTCACCATAAGGCATTACCATGATGTACATAAAAAACAATATCGAAACTATACATGAAAATTACTTGAAGTTAGAAATTGTAATGTTTTATTATCAGAGCAGATACCACTCTCTACACTTCCTGTGGCATAAAGGTCTCAGCCCCAGTCCTATGTTTGTTTGTTTTTTTCTTGTTAATTCGTCATTTTCTAAAAAGTAAAAATTTATTCCCATGACTTCCAGGGCATTAATTACTAGGTGATAATCTTTCTAAAATACACAATAGGGAAAATAAATTTTAATTTTTCACCATTTACCAAAAATATACCTAGGCTTTAAATTTCAGATTATTTAGTCCTTATCTGTCTTTCGTTTATTACCTTATTGGTTATCATCAATCATGCGCAAAAAATTGCAAAATTTAAAGATGTTTACTGCACCATAATAAAAAGGTGCATTGAAAACAGATATATGTATTTTTTACTTGCTAACTGGAAAATATCATTAATATAACATACTGTCCAGGATATCTTTAATACTGATGAAGGAAAAAAGAGTATTTATCTATATGACACCTTACTTCTTAAAGCCCAAGTTTAGTTTTGGGATTTTTTTTTATTTGAAAGCTTTGTGCCAAAAGGTCATATCACACCAATAACCGGTTTTGAATGTCTTTCTTTTTTATTAATTAATGAGGGGAACCTCGAGATTTTGGGGGGTACCCCCAAGACTTTTGACTATATTTTACATAATAGCATCCAAAGAGTTAATAAGGTGCTAAGGTTATTCGAATTATACCTCATCAGAAAAAGCAGACTCTGCTCTTTCTGATGACGTATAACTCGGCTAACCTTAACACCTTATTAACCCTTTGGATGCTATAATGTAATAGTAGAAAATCTCGAGGGTACCCCGAAAAATCTCGGGTACCCGCCCCCCCCCCCCGAGATTTTTTTATTAATTAATTTAAAAAAACGAAAGACATTCAAAATCTGTTATTGGTGTGATATGACCTTTGGGCATAAAGCGTTCAAATAAAAGAAAAATCGCCAAAATTAAACTTGGGCATTAATATCTATGGAAAATGTAATTACTATCCGGCAATTTACTGACAATTATGATTTTTTAAAGGGTATTGAAATGACTGTGATATATAACAAATGCCTTTCGAACCAAACTGGTTTAATGATAAACCAGTCCATACACTAGCTGGAGTGTATTTTCTGGCTGGAAAGATGTATCTTGAATTATTTTTTTTTACCTAAGGACATCGAAGTATAAACATACCAATACTTTACTTCTTTCGTGCCTCGAGAACACTTATTTATAAAGAAAGCTACAAAACATTTGTTTCTGTCACACGACATACTAATAGGAGTAATTTTAAAATGAGTCGACTTTTGACTCCAAAAATTTCCCAATAGAATCCTTGCATAGTTAGCCCACTTCTAGAATAGTTTCAACCCATGTTGAGGACTACCACCAATCATGTCATTTGCTTTCAAAGGTCAAGATCTTATATTCAGTCAGAAGAAGAATGTGGTATGAAATGTTAGATTCTTAAAATATCATGGTACGGTGAGCTTTGATATAAACCATATCACGAGTTTAAATAAAGATTTTTGCTACACATGTACTATCACATTGATAATGTTCGGGTTTACTTACTGAACGTTACTGGTATCGTCAGATTCCCTTCGCGTCCAACGAGGAAAATAGCTCCTCAACGGTGTTCAGACTCGCTTAAAGAAGCTTCTTGAAAGAAGATTCTTTGGGCCAATTTGAAAGATGGAATAAAGCATCATGAAAATAATTTTTCCATTTTCTGTATTATACAGGTATAGTATCAATAATCTTAACGTTACACGTACAACGAATCAATAGGGACTTTAGCACTTCACTTGCTTGCAAACTCAAACTATAAATCGCTCTCCGTTGCTGTTGCTTACGCTCCCTAAACTAATCGAAAATAGATATGGCCTAATAAAGCCCAATTTCAGTTTTGGGGATTTTTTTTATTTGAAAGCTTTATGCCCAAAGGTCATATCACACCAATAATAGATTCTAAACGTCTTTCGTTTTGTTTTATTAATTAATGAAAAATCTCGGGGGGGACCGCAAGATTTTTCGGGGTATCCCCGAAATTTTCGACTATATTTTACATAATAGCATCCAAAGTGTTAATAAGGTGTTAAGGTTATCCGAGTTATACCTCATTAGAAAGAGCAGACTTCGGGGGTAGCCAGAAAATTTTCGGGTGTCCTCCCCCCCCCCCCCGAGATTCTTCATTAATTAATTAAACAAAGAAAGACGAAAGAGATTCAGAATCTGTTATTGGTGTGATATGACCTTTGGGCATAAAGCTTTCAAATAAAAAGCAAATCTCCAAAACTAAACTTGGGCTTTAACATATTTTGTCCGAAGGGTATTAATCGTTCGAATCCGGTGCCACTCTTCTACTTTCGCACTCGTAGATATTCAGGGCACACACAGACCAGGGGCAGCACCAGGGTAAAATCTTGGGAAGGGTGAAACCCCTGAGGTGGGGAGCACTCATATTTGGAAAGGGTATGGGTGTGTGACCCCCAAATCTAAAACCATACACTCAAGAAATGAATGGCTTATGAACCAAGGGGAACTAAACACAGCCCAATCCAAATGGGTGTCTTGGGAACTGGGATGTTACATGGATTGGGTCTAGGATAACTGACGCCTGAAATGAATCAAAACGGTGTCTTGGGAACTGTAATTTGGTTCATGCTATATTACGGCAGCAGCCCGTGCAGCTGCTTCGTGCTTATTGGTCAATCTTGCCGTTTGCTGAAGATTCATTCGCTAATCACACAGCAGACACTGAATTTAATACGAGTGCATATATTACGCCTGCCCCAATACAGACCTGTATGGAATGTTACATAAGGTCATCATCGTCTAATACCGTCCCGTGGGTGGGGTTTGGGGGCTATGCACCTCCATCGACTTCGGATTCAAGCCTTTAATACGACCTCTTAATACGTAACTCGTTTTCTAACCCTTTTTAACCCTCTATGATTCTGTCAAGTAACACATTTTGTATTCCTTCTCCTGATATCACACGGACAGCATAAACAAGCTTTCGCTTAATTGCACTACCGTCATAATTTCCTTTTCCTGGTTTGCTTTGTTCGGGATTTGTTTGTTGCTGATTGTTAACAACTTAGAGGAGGAATTGAACAGGAAAACATCAACAGAAAAAATACAACAACAATAATAACAATGATAGTTGAAGTAATACTAATTGTAAGAATCGTAGTAATAGTCATAGTCGTGATAGTAATTCTATATAGGCCTCACTACTACAACTACTAACACTACAACTATTACAACTACATGTACTACTACTACTACTACTACTACTACTACTACTACTTACTACTACTACTACTACTAATACTACTACTACTACTACTTCAACTACTACTACTTCTTCTTATATTAATAACAGCGATACAAACTCTAATCAAAACGACAATAATGCAATAATGCAGTGAAAATGCAAATGAAGCCCGCCCAGTCTAATAATCTAATAACTTTAATCTAATAACTTCTGTCGTGTGGTAAACCAGTTTTAAACGTGTGTTTTGATCTTTGTCAAACAGTACTGACAGATCTTATGTGAACTTACTGATGCAAGATGGTAGATCTTCCCCTAGGCTGCCGTCAATTTGGCAGCTGAGCGTCTGAGTCTGAGGCAAATAGCCTTCCTCACTGCACTGGAAATGACAGACCGTACCGAATGGAACAGAGCTGACACAATCGCTAGACATACCAGGAGGAAACTTTGGAATCGTGCATACGTCATCTATGATATCAGATGATTTTAGAAAAAAACAGAAACTATGCAAAGGTCATGTAAAACACTTTACAAACCCAAAATGTTAGGCCTACAGTGCATTAAAATTGAAAAAATCCAACTGTGCGTGACCATTATATAGTTTTAGTGTGATATATGCATCGTTTCATGTCTGCAAAATATAAGTGATGATTTTACGTTTTCACGAATTGATTTTACCAGTCCGGTAATATGCCACCTGAATGTTTGGTTAAGATTACCGAAGTACAAACTAGCAATCGATAAATATATATGAATTATAGGCTGATAGATAGGTAGATAGATAGATAGATAGATAATAAGATAGATAGATAAATATATAAATAGACAGGTAGACAGCTAGGTAGGTACGTAGGTACGTAGGTACGTAGGTAGGTAGGTTGAAAGGTAGATAAATAGACTATAGACAGACGGGCAGAGGCGTCGATCCTGGGGGGCAGGGGTCGGGAACGCCCCCATGGAATTAATTGGGGGGGAATATCGATTTGCGGCCCACCCCAATAATTTTGGACATTCTTCAAAATTTGGTATTGAAATCAGGCTATGTTTAAAAAAACATTGGAAAGCACTATAAAACCATTAAATTTAGCATAAAAACACCATGAAATATACAAAATTGTCGAAATTTTTTGACATTTTTTGTCACTTTTGACCCCCCCCCCCTCCCAATCCGAAACATGGATCGACGCCCCTGCAGACGGGTAGATATATCGATAGATAGACACAGATAGATAAATAGACAGATAGATAGATAGATAGATAGATAGATAGATAGATAGATTCATAATCACGAAATTTAAGACGATATCGATAGTTGCATTTTGAGGTAAAATCCCAACAGCTGGGGGAAAATCCCATCGTAATCGTCTTTACTTCTTTCCTAGTCCACTTTCCTTTTATTGTGTGTATAGACGTAGGTAGATAAAATTTACATGGATGAATACCCAATGAATGATTTTCCCTCTGTACCCTCTTTATTCGGGATTAAACGTAGAATGCATAACGCGGTCACGATTTGCATATTGCAGTGCATACTTACTATCTCTAATAGTGAGAATGGTTTGCCTCGGCTCGCCTATAGCCACCCCTGGGCCGGCTTCATGTATCATGGCGGTTAGATACTCGTCAGGTTCGGGGAAATCATCGTCAAAAATCTCGATGACTATGGATCCTATTAATTGGTTTGCTGGAATTGTTAATGTTAATGTAGTGGTCTGAAAGTCCGTATCAGGTCCCGCTGTTCCATCCACAATGGCCACACCTGCGAGTGGAAAATACTTGATGTGGTCTGGAATCATTTGCGTACATTGAACATTATAAGACGGGTTTAAGAATGACACAATGTGATTGGTCAATTGACAGGCGTGGGGCGTACATTTAATTCTCCTAGCGTGCATGCCCAATTGATAACACATGATCGATACCTAACGGTATTCACCACGCCGATATATATATCTGCAGCCAAATTGAAAAAGTCCGTACTCATCTGCACGTAGTCGTAGGATAGACTAGAACTTGGTTTAGCTAGCTTACGGTCGAGTGCTCGCCTTTTCTAGGCCTAGGGTCTGAATTTTGTACATATTTTCAGGTTGTATTGCCGACCCGTCTTATAAAACAATTGATGCACTGTTTTTCTCGTGTGTTACGGCAGTTCCAGTGCACTCGGTTTAGTCAGTACGATCGATAACGCACTTGCCATGCGGGCGCGTGCGTTATCACTTGCACTGTCTCTGCCCTTACACACTCGCAACTAGTGCATCAATTGTATAACAATATGCACTATAACAATATGCACCCACTCCTTCCATTTTGGTAATTATCGAGTGTAAGATTTAAAAACCTGGGGTATGCGTTATCAGATTATATCTCGATATGTTATCTATTTTGATACATATGGGAGGCAGACCAACAGGCGCGCCGGAACACTTTTAGTTTTGGAGGGGCAAAATCTCGATGGGGGGCACATTTATGTGACAGTATGAGTTCTTCGGCGAGGGAGCGAAGCGACCGAGCGGGCAATTTTTTTCTGTTATTGTTCAGTTAACGGTGGGGGGGGTTAGAGGGGGCACTTATTTTTCAGTTATGAAATCGACGCCTTGAGCACTCTACTGAGCGGATTTCGCGCAATACAAATCATATGTATGTATGTAGAGCAGAAGTTTTAGGGGGTCTACTAGGAGCTTGACGGAAACATACGAGTGAGCGTAGCGACCGAACGGCGGAGGGTGGGGAGGGTGTGGGAGGGGGATACCCCCTCCCATGGTAGGAACTTTTTGAAAATACGCATTGAAAAGACGCGATTCTAGGCATGGTTAATTCATATTTTAAAGGTATACCTTCTGAAAATTATTAGGGATATCATTGTAGTCAGTTGTTGTTGTTTTTTTGTCAAGAAAATGTAGTGGAAGTACATGAAAAACTGTTATTGGGTAGTCATACTTCCGGGGAAACGAAGCGACCTGGGGTGTGTGAAGGGGATACCCCTCCCACGATTGGAACTTTTTGAAAATACGCATAGAAAAGATGTGATTCTAGGCATTGTAGATACATATTTTAAAGGTATAATTTATAAAGATAGCCTAATTGGGGATTGTCTAGTCAGGTTTTCAAAAAGACGTACAGCAAGTATGTGACAAACTGTAATTTAGTAGTCATATTATGTGAGGGTGGTATCGATCCCAAAGGAACTTTTTGAAAACACTCATAGCAAAGAATTTTTTTATTCTAGGCATGATAAG
>JZLH01S0601557.1:53595-56095 GCA_001188425.1 Eucidaris tribuloides
CTCAGATGTAGTATATATTGAGACAAGGGTCCGTATAGTTAACAAATAGGAACAAGAGGTGAGAATATTATCATGCAAGTGTTTTCCTGCATTGCTCCAAGGACAGGATGGTGCACTTGGTTTAGCGAAATGTGCAGAGCCACACATTTGTTTGCCGTCTTGTTATAAGTACATTGCTGTTAATTTCGTAAAGAAGATCTGTACTGGTTGGAGTGGTGGGGGGGGGCGATGGGTTAAGTGTTTCGCGTTTGGTGAATGCGGATTAACACTGTGTCTGTACCAAGTGGGGTTGGAGTGGAGCGGAACTCACGACATGACTGATCAAATAGAGAGAGCGTGCCAAATCTCAAAGCCATAAGTGTTTCTGAAATGCCTGAACTAGGACCCCGTCCCCACAGTCTCCTAGCCAACATCTTTCTAATTGCGCGATTAGGTAAAAAATATTGGTTTTTGGAGCCAAAAGTCCTGGGTTCGAATCAATCAATGCTGTTGGGCGCATATTAGTATTCTTTCGTCCATCACAATCATGGCTAGGATATACCTTTTAAGTAAACTTTATTTTGATTTATCTAGTTCTCACTCCGAATAAGTCCAATCGATGGGTATATCTCTTCACGTTATAATGAACCACTTATGAACTTATGATAATGCGAGGAGAGACGAATTTCGGACTTCGAATAGCCTTGTAATGAAAAATGGATCTTTCATGAATCATGACAACTGGGCCTAAAACTCGTACCTTCATGGTCATTAATAACTCTAACAATGACAGTTCATGATGTAGTGAAATTTGAGTGACTCGTCTAAGAATCTACTTTCTGGTCCGGCATCTCTCGAAGAGAATGAAGATGTCGGTGGGGTTCTGCTATATCAGACGTGATGGGAAAAGTCGACACCAGTTACGTTCTGTTAAGTTTATATTGAATATAGTTTGTCTATTTTGAAGTAAATCATCATTATTAATTTTAAAATCTAGAACGAAGAACTGTAGCGAAAATTGAACAATGCATAGTTTTTTTTTACCACATGGGAGCTAATATGTCTTTTTAAATAATCATATATGATGATGATGATAATAATAAAAGTTGTAAAGAACAATGATTAGTCATGTTAGTAAAGCTCTAAATGTTCTACTGTTTTTATTGCATTATACATTACTTTTATCAAAACAATGATTCAAAGTTTATATTCATCTACTTTATATATGTAAACCGCCCAGCTCCAAAGCCACAAAAAGTCCGCAGATTATGATTCTCTGTAAGTAGTTCGCAAATGTGTCATTGGTTGACCAACATACAAATTTCAGAAGCTTGTCTAATTTGAAAGAAAGTTAATCTTTGCTGCCTACGTCAAATTTGGTGCTCAAAACGAAACTGAAACCGAGATATTGGCAGTTTTTTCTGGACCACACACATTTATATAATGGAATGCGTCAAAAGGTGACAGCTGGTGCTTTTGCATGGTGAGCCTGAGTGAACGTCCTAATCTTTAAGAATCCTCGCTTTAAGTCTACCCTAATATATTTCATGGTAGACAAACTGCAACCGCTCTATTCCCAACTCTCTCCCTTGAACGATTTCCATTGTGCACGTACGTTTTGCTGTGAATAGCGTTGCATAATGTTTGTATGTGGTCCGATTTTAACAAGGTGCAGTCTATTGTTATTATGTGTCTAATAGGCTATAGGAGCATTACTCTTTGTTCATAACTACATGTACAGTAAATAGAAGACCGGAAATTATATATTTGGCCTACCTTGTTTGTTGGGTCTACCTGAGAGCTGGCGGTCATCGAGTGATATTACCAGTCTGTTTATCTATAACATCAGTATCATCAAAATGGATTATAGGTTTGAAATCGTGGTATCTAATTTTTGTCTAGCAAAGGAAGGCGCGGATCGGGGGGTCTAAAGAGGGTGGGCCACGTTGCCGTTGGGTTCCACCGGATTACGTTAGCGATTACTCCCCAAGATATATACACTATGTAGCGGGGGCAAATGAACGTGAGTTTCTTGTCGCTGCCGCCCCCCTGTCAAGATCTCAAACGCACAAAGGAGGAATATCAAATGTGGCCCGCCCCTGAACGTAAAAAATAATGTTAATTCAAAAAACTGAGAGTAGTAAAGAAGCAGACTAAAGAGAACATGAGCAATAAAAGCGAATCACCGTCAGATTTGAATTCTTTGCGGTGTAATACAAAATTTGTCAATGTTCATAACTGAAAAATAATTGATAATAACAATTATACTCCTTTCCTTTCAGGCCAAACGCCTAGCACCGCGGGCACTATACAGACACCTTGGCTATGAGTCTTAAATCATTGGCTGAATCATCAAGTCACAAGGGACGCCGGCCCGGAAGCCGGGGGGGGGGAAGAGGGGGCACTTCCCCCAAAAAATATTTTTTGGAGAGGAAGGCGAAGACGAGTTTTTTGCCCCCCCATGTGCACCCCTCGCGAAGGTAATAAATAATTAGTCAACGTCTAGCCAGTATTTAAAAGT
>JZLH01S0601557.1:61095-70943 GCA_001188425.1 Eucidaris tribuloides
GAAGATTGAACGGTAACCATTTCAATTCATCAAAAAATTCTTTAGAGGGCTTGTATAAATTACATCTCAGGATAATTCTAGCCGCTCTTTTTTGTAACTTTATTATTCGATCAGTTTGCATATTAAAGCGTAACCCCAAATTTCACAGCAGTAATCAAGTTGTGATTGCACCAGGCATAAGTATAACATTTTCAAAGAGTTTTCATCAACAAGATCCATACCAAGGCTTGCATAAACCTTTTTACAAATATAATCAACATGGTTAGACCAAGATAAATGCTCATCGATTATCTTTTGTTCCTTACTGGGCATTTTCTGGAGAAAACAATCTCCATAATACCGCGATGTCTGGATGAAATTAGAACAAACATTTAAACTGATTTCCACCAACTCACAACTCTATTATCAAACAGCAGATATTCCTCCCACTTCATATTATGTGTCGGATACTGTAAAAGTGCGCTGGTCAATAATTTGCAGCCTGCAAGACCTACACATACTTGACTGTGTTCTTAATTATTCAATATAAAACTGGAAATATCACTGAAGGTGATTAATACATCTACCCCATCATGTCCCTAACTTATTGTCATATTGTGCTGTTACCATGACAACGTAGTTGCCGACACATTAAAAATAATAGTGTCAGCACATCTAAGACCAATGTTTGTGTCAAATCCGGTCGGGGGGGGGGGTCGCTCTCCACACGGCCTGTCTCCCAACCGTGTCCAGCAACATCAGAAATGCACCCTAAACGGCGTAACCTATATAACCAAATTTGCAACCCTAAGTGGCGTGACTCCCAGGAAATCCACTTATTCTGATACCCTAAGTGGCGTGAACATGGAATCCACTAATTTGATACCCTAAGTGGCGTAAACAGTGAAATCAACTAATTCGATACCTCACCCAAAGGTGTCCTCATCTAAAACATTATTTTTCATTGCGCAACCCGAAGAGGTTCACGTAACAATTCATATTCTCCTTATTATCAAATGTTCATGTTGGAGATATTAGATCAAATCTCATGAGCATTGGTCAAGAACTGAGGAAGATTTTTACCTAATTTATATCCATAATATTGTTACAATGGCAACCCAGTTACTGACACATTTGAAAAAAAAAATGTGTCTTGCACATTTTTACCTCAAGACAACTTAAAAGAGGTTTTGACCATATAAGCCTCCAAATAAACACAATTGCATGTACAATATGGGAATGGAACTTTGACGTGGGGCTCAAAAACTATATGTAACCCTTTATGAAGTCTTTGCATGAGGTAAGTTTGGGGATTCTTGCATATTATAGAAAGAAGTGATTAATTTGTATTTAAATGGAACTAGGATGCATTACATGTGAGGTTGGAATGCGCATTGATTGGATTTCAGATTCAACAGATCAAAGGTCACAGGTCTGTTTTCATATCTAATTCCAGCTAATTACAGTGACAAACTGCGCACCTTTAAATGAGACTTCAATCAAATTCAAGGCAAATGTATACTATTACTATGACATAACAAAATAGTGATTAAGAGTAAGGTCCATTATATCTTAGAAACCACTGATCAGATTGCGTAAATTGATGCATGAGGTAGTGCGTGACATTTGCATACAGTGCAAAATTTAGCAAATCAAAGTATTTGAAATACGGTAAGCATGGGAATGCAGACGCACTTTCGACACAGTCCATTTTTTTCTTCTTGTTTTCAGTTATAAAAATGCATGCATGTTGATGATGAACAGTGTCTTACTGGACAAAACTGTTTAATTGACAAGAAAAGTGAATAAAATTGCAGTAATAGAAATTGACAAAATAACATTTGGAATTAGACATTAATATTAGGACACAACAGTGTCTTTGTTGTAAGTTTTCTCCTTTCACTTCATTGTCTACAGATATCCCAAGAATCGGGAAAACATAACAATGCTTTCAGGTCGTCCCTGCTTGTCCGGGGGAAATCATACAAATAACTTTTGTGAGGCTGCAATGAGAGTTGTCAAAGATAACATTCTCAACCGCACTAAGGCGTTTAATATTCTGCAGCTCTTACACTTCGTGTTGTCACGACTTGAACCTCACTTCCAGAGGAGGCTTATTGCCGTGGCAAACCAGAGACCTATATGACATCTACTCGAATGAAGCCTACAAGCAAAAAGGAAGATATCTCAAAGGTATAAAGCTAGTATACTTTGCCTTGATAGCAATGATGCCGATTTTACACCTGCACCTTGAATGGCGCAAGATTTCATCCAAATTAAATAATAAGGTACATACAATTCTGTGTTCAAAATTTGGGATTTAAATGTGTATATTCTAAAGTTTTTAAAATTTAAACAATAAATCATAATAATATAAGCCTCTTCATGATTACAATTTGCACATGTGATGTACGTGTGTACTAGAAGAAAGGTAATTGGTAAGATAAGTAGACATTTGAAAAGTTGGATAGCTCAGTGTGAGAGCTAATGTATGCATGTACACAAGATTCATATTTAAGAAAGTAGCAGCCATGATGGTATTCTTCTCGATGAAATGTAACAAAAGTAATCCTTACACCCATGACTTAGGAATGATGGTTGCTTTGCTATAGAAATGCTATCCAGTCCTCAAAATGTATTATGGCGTCAGTTGTTCCATCTACTAACTACGAACTCGCTCTGGGGGCCATTTTTCAAATAATATTTTGTAACGGTACTATGTTTCAGACAGTCTTAAGACATTTGAAGAAAGTGTGTCTTGCACATTTTTACCTCAAGACTACTGTTTATGCCAAATCTCACGTGCATTGATCAAAACCTGAGGAAGTAGTTCGATCCGTAAGATTTGCAACACCCACCCACCCGCGTACGCTGATTCCTAATGTATATACCCCTGTTTGACGGGGATATACAAATAATGTAAGAAGGAATCAAGATTTTAAGGATAACAAAACATAACAACAACAGTTCTTGCAAAAGGAGAGATTAAATAACAGATATTAAAAATGTAGTTTATTGCCTACCAACAGTTCAAAGTTTGTTAATTTTCTATTTTAGCTAATAAGGTCCAGGATATAAATTATTTTGAGGAAAATTTGAATACCAGACATTCAAAAATTAGAGGTTGTTGGAAATAAATCATTACCGGTATAGGAACTTGATTACGTCAGTTCAAACATTTATCTTACAACCAGAACACTTATACTTCAAAGACGTTTTCAAATGAACTTCTGGATCTATCTATAAAAAGAAATAAATTTCCTTCTAAGGGGAGGGGGGGGAGATTTTTAAGATGGATCAATAGAAAAGGGATTGTTTTAAAACTTTTTCCGTTCAGGGCCCTGCATCTGGGTTCAAATAGGGGTCACATGTAACATATAAGGAACTTTCTAATCCCCATACATCTACTAGCTTAAATCTGGCCATAGGTTTTAAAGGGGGTGAACATGTAAAAGTTTACAAACTAGAAGCAATGAAGTTGACAACCAGTACAGTAATGGACAACGGACGATAAACAATAGACAATGACAACTAATGACAGATAAAGAGGTGTTCCAAATAAACCTAAAATTAACCAATGCATTATGTATTTGTTTGAAGCATAAACATCACCGAGAGATGAAACAATATCCATAAAATAATCTGAGTAATTGCTTCTACATTACGGAACTGGCCTTATACTTACATTTGCCAATTACGCATTTCAAACACTTATTGTGCACTGTGAGTTTTGCCCAAAGCCACATTCATGCTTGTAGCATGACTCAAAGAATGAGGAGCAGCAACTCGGGATCTCTTGGTTTGATACTCTCCAAGAACACGCTCTGTCCTCGTCCTCGAGTAGCCGTGCTCTGCAACAGCTGTGCGTTTAGTTGGTCTGCCCGATGTCAGATGTCTCCTTCCCCCCATTGCAGCTTTACGTCGTGCGATGGCTGTTGGCTGCACGCCAATACTTGGGCCGTGTGACCTTCGTGGTGCACCAACAAACTTACGTGGAGCAAAGTTAGTTGCACCATATTTTCCGAACATGAACATAGCTGACACCATGTTGTTATCGGTCATCTTTTGTAATGTACGAAACATTACACTCACGGGCTCTTTGAAAGTTTCTGGGTTATGTTGTAGTTTGCTCTTTAGTGTATCAAACATCGAGGCCAGTTGGGCGCATTCTTCTGATGTGTCCCACTCTGAGAAAAAAGAAAAGAACATTATAATCAGATTATTTTGTGACCAACAAGTCAATTACCCCACACACCCCCTTCCACCCAAGAACAGCTACCTCCTTTTAATAAAGGCAAATAATTATCACATTTCTCGCATTAACTTTACTACCGTCATCAAGTTTGTATCCTATGAAGATATGAAAAGAGTTTATGGGACAACAAGCAAGAATATTTATTTTTGCTTGCTTTATTCTTCACTAATTCTTCCATACCTTAATTATGGAATCCTTGCCTGGGGAAATTCGAACCTAACTTAATTAGATCGACTATTGGTGTTACAGAAAAAAAAGTCTCCGCATAATATGCAATACTGATTTTCATTCACACCGCGGTCCTCGATTTCATGAAAACAAAATTCTTTAGGTATATGATATTTATTAATTTCAGCTAGGTCAATTGATGCATAAGTATAGTAAAAATGAATCACCTAATATATTCTCTAACATGCATGTTTATTAGAAATCAAATTCGCTACATTTTCAATTAACAAGAACATTATTTGTCAATGAATTGTTTTCCTATACTGGTCCCAAATTCTGGAACTCTCTTAATGATAGCATGAAAGCCCAAAGTTTATGTACCTTCAAATATAAATTGAAAAAAAAATGCTTTAGGATAATTACGTAAACCGCATTTGATTTTTATTCCCATTTATTTTACAGAATATTATAATTGCTTCAATGTCAACATAGAGCTATCTACCCCTCCCCTTTCCCTCCTTTCCTCCACCTTTTTCGTTGTCTTCTCTTGTTTTGTGTTTCTGTTATCTTTTTTCGTTATACAGTAATTGCGAAAAATGCCTTTTTTGTACATGATATTTGCTTAGGGACCTATGTAATACAAGCGTGCTTTTAATTTAGGTTCCACCACTTTTGTTTATATCTTCTGTACGTTACTGTTTTGCTGTTCTTAGTAATAAATATATATGTAATTATACATACATTCAGCATTTCTTATAGAAATATTTTAAAGTATGTCAACAATTATGATTGTGATGACATATTTTTGTCATTTGTAACACTGGTATTTATTACAGAAATGAAAATAAATGCATTGTTTCAGTACATCAGAATTGTATGATGTATGTATGTATGTATGTATGTATGTATGTATGTATGTATGTATACATTTATATCTTATGTGTTTTTGTTTATATAATTGATATGATAAAAGTGGAAAAAAATAAACTCAAACTCAATCTCAATCTCAATAAAGTGCAACTACAGGAAGGGAACAGCTAGTGGTTCTTTAGAACGGGCGTCAACTAGACCGCCGACAAGATAGTGACATCGGTGGAAGCAAATTATGACATTTCGGTATTCTGTTCATGTCAGACGAGAAAAGGGTGTGAAAATCATCGTTTCCTAGGACACTATTACTAATTTCTGCGTATAGACTGCAGACAAGCCTGGGAGTGTCCTAGGAATTAATTGGGAAGAGCACGAAATGCTATTATTGGAGGGAGAGAAGTGTACTGTTTAGGGGCATTCATCGAGAGGTAGCTAATTCAGGGGCAGTGTCAGGGTAAAATCTTAGTGAGTGTGATAACCCGTGGGTGCCAACATTTCAAAAAAGAACTAAATTTCATGAATTACTATGCAAAACCCCATGATTTTTTGAATTCTGAAATTTGAAGTATGGCAACCCCCCCCCCCCATGGTGCCGCCCCTGAGCTAATTGTGTACAGATGGAGATATCATGTAACTGACTCCTCCCCAAGAAAAATAAAATAAATTGAAAAGATGAATACCAACATGAAGAAATTAATACGCAAATTAATAAAAGGCATATTGCTTCCATCCAGTTACAATCATTACCAAAACTTGAAATTAACAATGACAAATACGTTCCCCTTCACCTGATACTTCAAATCTAAATACAAGTATGAACTCTAAATTGAATATATGCATGTATTCTTTCCTTAGACATTACCCATTTATCCTAAGACAAGTTTAACAGACTATTTAATTAAGCAACAGAAAATTAACCTTGTGAGGAAGTAGATTCTTCCAACTGTTCATCACAACTTTCACTAGGCCGGTCAACGGTTTCTTCAAGCGAGGGGTCTGACTGTGGTCCCTCTTCAGTCGTCACATCAGAAGCAATACTATCATCTGGAACGTCATGTTGGCCTTGAAGTGGTGCAAGCCAGTTGGCTGGGAAGGCAGAAGCTTCACCTTTAAACAAACAAATTAATGTTTCTTGTTATATTTAATGGAATAGAGAGCGAGACTTGTTTACAAAATATAAACTTAATGTACTACAGTACAGTGGGGGTTGATTCGGTAGTATGATGGTATCAGCAAAGGTATAATGACTCAGCAATGTATTTCTGTCAATCCTTTTACGAATTCACTTTTTAGAATCCCTAATACTCTGGCTGTTTTTTTAAGGGGGTCGGTACGGGGTTGTCCATTTCAATTTATGGGGTAATTCTTTATTTTCAGTCATCTCTTTATATGTGGCTAATTTTTCAACGATCTTTGCAATGCAAGCATTAGGAGTCTCGTGGAAGTGGGTCAACAAGTGCATACTGTACCGTCATTATGCAATCCAACAATATGATATTTAAAGTCGAAGAAGAAGAAGAATGAGGAGGAGGAGGAGGAGGAGGAGGAAGGAAGAAGAAAAAGGAGGAAGGAAGAATGACAAACGAGGAAAAAGGAAGAACTTAAAAAAAAAGAAAAAAACGGGAATTTTAATACCGTTGCCATTATTTCATGCATTTGTTCAATAATTTAGAGCTACACGGAGTTTACATAACATAATTACTGATGAATAAACATGAGCTATGGTAAGCTTGTTGTACGCTGTGCTAAACATGAAATGCACTGAACCGTTTGAACACTTTTCCCGAGATATCTTGGGTTGGCTGTATGGAATATGTGTTTCTTTCCTAAATGAAAATCATTTTCAACAAGCTATAACAAAGGGAAATGTGGCCTAATCTAATAAATTACACATAATACAAAAACAACTCACTTCCAGTTGCTATATTAAGCATGGTGGCTCGCTCTTCTGGTGTACTGGGTAAGAAATTATCACTTGCAACCTTGAGATGGAAGTGAATGGCGGCTTGGTGTTTGCACGCATCTCCGGTTACGCCAACATAGCAGGAGCACACGCCAAGACTCATATCCACACAATAGGTACTGGAACCATCACTACTTTTAACTTCATATGTCATCTCTCTAGTCTGAAGTGAGATTAAAAAATGTACAAAGTAGCATGATATTAGCAGTTTAAAGTATGATCAAGCAACTACTCTATTAAAGATTGTGTCCATTTACACATATATTTGTATATACGTACCCTGAAATGAACTTATTAACCACATACTAGTAAGCTAAAATTACTTATAATGTAATGATTCACACAAATCATCAGACGTCTCGCCAAAACCTTAATAATAATTGTAGGTAAAAACTATTAAGTCAAGATTTCGTGAAAATAAACACTGATAAAATTCAAACACAAACACAATTCATCATGTAAAATCACGACTCCTTGCTCACTGAATTTGAAGTTTACACAACAGATAAAACCACTCGTAGTCTGACTGCCAGACCTGATTCGTGTATGATATAATGAAAAATGAATACGTGCGATAAAGCTTACTAGGTCTAAAATTCACACCAGTGCAGTTGGTCGTTGGATGATTGTCAAGCAATCTTTGCTACGGTTGGAGTCTACTTAATTCTAAATTATAACATGAAAGCTGCATCCAAACGCTCTCAAACCTACATTAACCTTACAAAATATTACCTGAAAAGGCGATAGCCAAAATGTGTCTCGCCCAGTTTCTCATACATAGAGACTTGCTTTAAAAAAATAACAGTGGGCTCAAAAAGGTCTTTGACCCCTTCCGGTAATCTTTGACCTTGGTGACCTTCAGCTCCCTTTGAGACATCTACTACCCAAGTTTGGTCACAATTGGTCAAATGGGGGCAAATTTAAGGCATGGGCTATGGGCCATATAAACGAAACTTGCTCAAAAAACTTAACATTGGGCTCACAAAGGTCATTGACCCCTGCCAGTCACCTTGACCTTTTGATGACCTTCAGCTCCCTATGAGACATCTATCACCCAAGTTTGGTCTCAATTTGGCAAATGGAGACAATCGGTGTGTTTCTACAGAAAATCGTTAAACGTTATTACCCGCGTAAGTATCTAGAATTCCGGAAAACTTTCCTGTAGAAACAGACGCGATGCGGTTTATTGATAAACCGTATCTGACCAAATACGGTTTCTCATAACCACCTTCCAGAGGTGGTTATTGCCATGTTAATCCGTTTAACTTTTCTGTAGAAACACACAGCGAAAAGCGTATCGGGTCTGGAGGAAGTAGGGTCACCGGTGTGTGTGAAAATACGTGCCTGTGACTGCATATTTTGGACGAGTTCATATACCACAATCATCTGAGGTCATATATGTTGAATCTTCCGCGATTTCCGGTCTGATGCGTTATTTGGCGACGTCGGATCCGGAGTTAATCGATTATTCGTTCTGTAGAAACAGTTGGTTTAAGGGCGATAACGGTTTTTCGAATCCGGAAAAGATAAGACCCGTTTTCTCACTTATTTTTCTGTTTATGAAACACCGAGTTATGGCCATAAACGGAAATTGCTCAAACGACTAAACATTGGGCTCCAGAAGGTCATTAACCCCTGCCGGTGACCTTTGACCATGTAGTGACCTTCAAACAATTCTAGATTTGAAAGTCTGTATGATCAAGCTTCCATCCAAGTTTCATTGAAATTGGAGCATTAAGCACAGAGTTATTTCAGTTTTTGAAAGCGTAACGGACGGACGGACGGACGGACGAACAGACGCCAAAGTGATTCCTCTACTGACACACTGTGGCGTCTAACGATTCCGTCTGCCTCCGTCTAAAATATTTTCCTCAGACGGTGTCAGACGGTGGCAAATGGAATACAATAGAATGGAACAGAACATCTAGATACGTTTGTAATCCAGTTGAAAAACGAATTAAAAAGTCCAATGAAAATTTAATAAACGCACACGATCGTTTTTCAGACGGAATCGTTAGACGGCGCAGTGTGACAGTAGTCTCCGTCCACCTCGGTGGGCTCGACAAAAATGGCCCAATAAGCGATTTCGTAATTAGTAGATGGAACAACTGACGCCATAATACATTTTGAGGACTGGATAGCATTTCTATAGCAAAGCAACCATCATTCCTGAGTCATGGTTGTAAGGATTACTTTTGTTACATTTCATCGAGAAGAATACCATCATATATGAATCTTGTGTACATGCATAGCTCTCACACTGAACTATCCAACCTTTCAAATGTCTACTTATCTTACCAATTACCTTTCTTCTAGTACACACGTACATCACATGTGCAAATTGTAATCATGAAGAGGCTTATATTATTATGATTTATTGTTTATATTTTAAAAACATTAGAACATACACATTTAAATCCCAAATTTTGAACACAGAATTGTATGTACCTTATTATTTAATTTGGATGAAATCTTGCGCCATTCAAGGTGCAGGTGTAAAATCGGCATCATTGCTATCATGGCAAAGTATACTAGCTTTATACCTTTGAGATATCTTCCTTTTTACAGCTTGTAGGCTTCATTCGAGTAGATGTCATAGGTCTCTGGTTTGCC
>JZLH01S0601557.1:84078-99210 GCA_001188425.1 Eucidaris tribuloides
TTAATGGCCAATTTTATACATCATTTAAAATTGATTAAAAAAAATATACAGCTTTCAAATTTAGCGTAGTGTAGCATGGTACATTCTTTCACTTAATAATTGTTGTGTAATCATATACTCTTGACTAATGAATAATAGACACGATGATCCTAAAGGCACTGTAATAATTACAGGTCCAGTTATAAAAAATTGATATTTTCTGTCGCATTTTGGGGTGTTTGGTCCTACACTTCAAGACAAGATGTACATCCTGCAAAAACAAGTCAAATACAGGTATTATTTAAAATATGCTTACTGTTACATGCATTAAATATCAGAGGTATATATATCTATATCATGCGGATACTTCAACATATTATAGTCAACACCTGAATATTTACAAGGGGGCATTGCCAACTTCCTGGAAGAGTTACATTGTGCAAATATTGAACTATGCATGGGCATATGAAAATTTACTTATAAAGTTCTTTTTCGTCATTAAGGATTGGTACATCCTAATTGAGTAATTTACTTTAAAAGTAAATTAACTTTTTGATGACAGAATAGTCGTTTACGTCAATGTATACAATTATATAAAGTTAAATTTATGTTTAGATTGTCAATAGAAAATTGACCGCTTTTGATATTTACATAGAATATAAAATATGAACATGTGGATGTTTGTCTGTCGATGGGGTAAAAATCCTTTTCCAATTGCGTTATCTACAAGTAATTTCAGTAAGTCATGAAAGGTAATGTCGTCAGTGTAGAAAGTCGATGATCTGTTTGAAAAATCAACTGATTTAATATGCACTGTCCATAATCATTGGCGGCAGACTATTTGAATAATCAGTATGTAGGACCTAACTGCGACGGCGCATGAAAGATGTTTGAAACATCACCCCCCGAATCCCCCCCCCCCAAAAAAAAAAAAATGATGTTCGGGTCAGTTGACGATTATACAATACTGGATGCTCAATTTAGTAGCCACGTATTAGCCGACAATCAGCGGCTCCAAGTGCCACATTAATGCAGTGACAAATAAAGCTCTTATAATTTGCTACACGGTAGGCACCATGACATTTGAGATTATTTGCAAAAGTCTTTGGCTTATTTTTTTTGAATATTTTCCATGCTCAATACTACCAAAATTGACAGCGATGCAATAATTTAAAGGTGCAATAAAGGATACATAAATCAATTTTCCGTCGATAAATCTTTTCTTGGCACAATCTGTTGAAGTTGCATGTCATTAGTCTTAGCTATAAGACTACAATCTACATCACAGTGGAATCAAACGTTTGTTTGTCTTATTTGGTTTTTTAACAGAAGGGCAAAGAAAGTTCCAAAACACCAAACGCGAAGATATAATCTAACCTTTCCGCTTATGCGCTAATATGACGGCTAATCACCCAGCCTAATTCATTTTTTAACCCATGAAAGAGGCATATGGCCCTGGCCTGGGAATAGACTTACTTAATCTCTATATTACGCGCAGGTCGTAGTTAGTAAAATACAAATCAAAAAATATCTAGGCCATATAGATTTAGAATTAGGGTACTATAACACATGACTTTAGATGTAGCAGATTATAATACAACCTATCAACTCATTAAATCAAAAGGTTAATGGTCAGCATCAAAACGTTGACACATTTGCAAGTTGACAGTATCTGGAGTATAGTCGGGACATGTTAGGAATGAGACTGAGCCGCATTGAAATGTTATCACTGACAGGCGTGCACCTTTAAAACCATAGTTTTTTAAATTCACTTTTACATGTGGGATACATACACGGATATATAACTCTACTTTAAATGTTTAACGAAAACTAATTGCAAGAATTTTACATAACCTGAAAATATTTAAAAGCTTTAAGTAATCTCTAAAACAGCTCAATACAGGTGCAGTGTAAGCGGGTCAAGATTAATGTAAATAAATATTCAGCGACACTATAGTAAACTACTTAATAGCTTTTACCTATTTTTTAGACTGCATCGCATTAGAAACAGAACGATGTTATTTATTTTTTTAGCAATCTGTTCGTTGCCTGACAAAATAATCACTGTGTTAATAACTTACCTCGTACGGTACTGGTCCCCATTGGGATTCTGCATTAATTTTGCTCTGGAATTTGACCGTAGCGCGCACGCCCAGCGCACGCGGCGGAGTAAGGCAAATGCGCTTTCGTCTTAACACAGGGCGTCTATTGTAAAATGTGTCACTTCGTGGCGTAGCCATCCGCAGGGACGATGTTCCATCGACTGACTACATTTGATTGTGTCACTTCGTGAAGTCATGGGATCTGCCTTTCGTCCATTGTGCACACTCTAAGAAATTCCAATATTTTTATAATTATAGCACAATTTAGACATGAAATTTAGATCTTAATGATAGGAAATCGACATGTCATCGTGAAAATGAAAAAAAACTCAAATTGTTTTTACGGCGATGTTGGTCCATTGTGTAGCTTCGTGGCGTCAACGACCGATGTGGGGGGCAAAACACTCCGTTTTGCCCCCCAAAATTTATTTGCGAGGGCGTGCAAGAGTGCCCCCTCTGACCCCCGCTTCCGGCGCCCTTGCAGACCAAAATTAGATACACATTTCAACTGCTTTATAGTGATTATAGATAAAAGTATATATGTGACCGCCCAGCTCAAAACCCACAAAAAGTAGGCCAATATTAATTTTCACTTTTCTACATAGTTTTAAAGAGTAAGCTCTTAGCTTTAAAATGATACATAACTTGTTAAAATCGGACCACCCTAACCTATTCAAAAAACGACTGAAATACGAGAGAGTTGGGAGGTGCAGTTTCACAGAAAAGGGAGAAAAGAGGATTTTAAAGATTACGTTCACTCAGGTGCACCATGCAAAAGCACAGGTCCCAAAAAAATGTGGTCCAGAAAAACTGCCAATATCTCGGTTTCAGTTTCGTTTTGAGCCACCAAATTTTGACGGTAGGAGAAAAGATTACTCTTTCAAATTAGACAAACTTTGAAAATTTGAGTTGGTCAACCCAAATGACACATTTGGACTATTACAGAGAATCATAATCTGCGACTTTTTGTTGGTTTGGAGCTGGGCGGTTACATATATAAAGTAGATGAATATAACTTTGAATCATTGTTTTGATAAAAGTAATGGGTATAATGCAATAAAAACAGTAGAAGCATTTAGATGCTTTTACTAACATGACTAATCATGTTCTTTACAATTTTATTATTATCATCATCATCATTATTATGATTATAAAAAAGACATATTAGTCCCATGTGTAAAAAAACTATGCACTGTTCATTTTCGCTACAGTTCTTCGTTCTAGATTTTAAAATTAATAATGATGATACTTCAAAATAGACAATATATTCATATAAACTTACAGAACGTAACTGGTGTCGACGTATTCCCATCACGTCTGATAATAAGAGGAACCCCACCGACATCTTCATTCTCTTCGAGAGATGCCGACAGAAAGTAGATTCTTGGTCCTATCACTACAATGAATGATTGATAAAGTGATTATGACCATGAGGTACGAGTTAGCGTGATCATTGAAAGCATTTTTCACTACAACTATTCGAGTTCGAAAGTTCTCCTCGGTTATCATAATTCATAAGTGTTATAAACGAGAATAGATGTTGATTTCGATGAGAACTAGTAAAACAAATAAAGTTAACTAAAAGTTTCCAGCCAGTGAGATGGAAAGAAATAATATGCCCCTGCGAGGATTCGAACCCAGGACTTTTGGTCCAAAACCAAAATATTTTACCAATCGCCAATTGAGATGGGGAGACGGGGCGTCAATTTCGAACCTAGCCTTTCTATTATCATATGTGGAGTGGTACAGATTTCCGCACCAACGGCCAACCATTGCCAGTACAGATCTTCTTTCTACAGCATGTCTTAAACAAAAATGTGCAATTGTAAAGTGCCCTCTTTGGCAATCAGGAAACACTTGTGATTTTACCCTTTCGTTGTTAACTAAACGTCATTATCTCGAGATTAATGAAAGTAAATTGAACTAGAGCACGCGGCATTTGAAAACCAAGACTATGCCCTTAACGTTGATAAAAGCACGGGTCACAGTAGGATTTTCTAATTGTTAACGAGGGCGCTTTTCACTTGTACAATTTTGTGAGACGCGCTGAGCCAAATTAGCAAAGACCGTTTGTGTGAAAATAAGAGTGTGGTTCTGAAACAGAGTTTCAACCTAAAAGTTGTGGAGTATCAAATTAAAAACAAAATTCTAACCTTGATATCTGTCGCTACGTAACATTGCTTAAATTAATTGATAAGTACCCTAGAATACAACAGTTTGGAAAGTTGTGTTGTCACGGAAAAGGTATGCGTCAATAAACGTCACCCCTGACCTATTCTTCTAGTGGAATATAAAATAGTCTAGATTTATGACAGAGTAGTCTATATGGGAGGAAATGGATAAGGTGAAAACATGAAAAGGAGTTCTCATATAGCTTTACTATTTTAAAGTGCTGAATGATCGTTATGAAGTACATTTTTGTAGGGCTTCATTTTTGGAACTAATAAAAAGACAATACGAACGTGAACGCGTTAGTAGCTCATTGGTCATGGTTAAATTGTGCCTTTCATCTCACTTACAATTACATCTCGGCAGGATACCAGACAGATTCCAGTCAGGTTGACACGTTCGGACATCATCCCCGCCCAGTTCGTATCCAACGTCGCATCCAAACACACATTGCTGGTTGAAGGTGAGGTTCGTCTCTGGGAGGCAACTGTTATTAATACTTCGTAGAGGTGGGGAGTATTAAGGAACGATACACACGTCATCTGCAACATAAACGTAAATCAACAACTCGGTAGTAGACGTAATTTTCACGTTATACCCGCCTAAGAATTAGTTTAACTGTGAACAGAAGACACTTTCGCTGTCTACGACTTCAAGTCTCGAATCAATTGGGCATGTCAAGAATTACCTGACCAAGTCAGTCACTGCACAGACCCTTTAACTTCTTGGAGACGATTTGATTTCACTATAACACGCATTTTCAATAGACCCCTTTTCGAGATAACTCGTACTTAGTCTCTAACGGGTTAATGCATTGGTTCGTAACTGTTAGGTTGGACTGAAACAGTTGCAATAGTTTGTTGAATGACGTTTCGTAAAGGAATTGGAGCAAGCTTGAAACTCGCTATATCAGGAATGGTCACATGTTCAGCCCGAAGATATCGTGCACCCAGATATTCAAATAACTGCATCAATTGGCTCCCTGTTGAAAGCAAATCTAATAGAACCTTGTACAGCTTTGGGTCCCTACAAGTATCTCTGTGCGAGTAGAGTTGTGCAAAGTTAAGGATAAAATTTCTAAAAATGTCTTTAGGGGTACACTTACAGACCGTTGTTATATAATGTTTTGGGCCACTATACGAGGATAGGTTGAAAAGCTCATAGTCTGACTAAGACGGAGTTATGGTAGAGCAATGAAACTAGACATGCATTAAATTTAACCTTTTATGATACCTTTATGATAACGTCATTGCTTCCTTTCAGATACCTTTTCCCTTTGTTTTCCTTTAAGAAATAAGTTTAGATTGGCAGTTGAGGTTTCTGAAAATGGTACTTTGGGCAGATTTCAATGGCAGAGACTTGCCCTTCCGGACAGGGTCATCTTTTTCGACTCTTTCCAGGCTGTTATCTGGTTATTGAGACTCTTTCGTGTCTCTCTGCCACATAACTTTATAAAGTTGTATTTTCGACAGTTGTTGCTATATTTGGGCGAATCTTTCAGCATTTCAAGTCCTGTAAACGATGATTTTTTTTCTGAGAAGGCAATTCTTTGCCAAAAATGACAAATTTCATTCACCTCAACTCCAAATGTAAAATCATTTTTGACACAAAGAAGAAAAGATATCTGAAAAACAGGGCGGTTAGTATCAGAAAAAGTTGAGTTTAATTCATTACTAGTTTTATTGCTGTAGTATATCTCCTTCTTAGTCGGGCTATGAACTTTTTAGCCTACCCTAGTACGCTACTGAATAGGTATTCCTTTTCTGGGGTACAAGATTTATTCCCCACAAGCCAAAAAAAAATTATACACCACAAGGGTTTTCTGGTACTAATACGATACTCCACAAGTATAGATGTATGAGAACATACACAGAAAAAAACACGCACACACAAACACACACACACACACACACACACACACTCACAGTATTTTTTAAGTCTTAACGTACCGAAGTCGCAAATATACACCACACAACACACACAATGTCCACAGACCTGTAATTTTTCTGGTACGTTAAGAATGACAATTTGTGCTTACTATCAACGATTGAGATTGTGGCGATGGCAGGATGATCGACTGATACCCCAGGTCCAACAGGTATGATTACAATAGTAAAGTTCTCTGTGTTTTCAGCCAGGTCATCGTCCTCGATATGGATAACGACGTCCAGGCTCTCCTCACCGACAGCGAAGGTGTAGGTAATATTTGCCAACTGGTAGTCGAGGTCCACTTCAGCCGTGCCATCACTTGCACCCAGAGCTGCGGATATACGTGGACACATTGAATTATTTCTGCTTATATGTTATATTTAATCTTCAAGTTTTTTTTACTTTCTAAAGTGCTTATTTGCAGTATTCGAACAGGTTAAAATCAAGAAGTTACTGTTTATAAAGGAGAGGGGTATATGGTGTGTTGGTGTTGGTTTATATGTCGATTCATTGGCGTAGGTTATCCAGATTATTTCCCATTGTGCCTTTATCATCATAAATGATGCGTAGCACCAGATTATTGGCTGGTTTTATTGTGTTTATCACCTAGACGAAGGGTAATGTTCTTGATACTAGTCGACCCTATTTATTGTTAATGCAACACGTTCAAAAGGGAAAAGTTGTATTTCAATGGCAATGAATCCGTTTTTCATGAAAACGTGGGTCTACATCAATATATTGCCGCCAATGCATCCACTTACAGAAGGAAGTCTATACATACAATTTTAAAACATCGGGTATTTTACTTTCCGAGAGGATGTGTACAAACTCTACAAAACAAATGCAGTTTCCTAAAATACCACTAACCTAATTAAAGTACCGTAACATTAGGTCCAGCTAGTTTCAGTACTTCACAGATCAAAAAGAAAGATATATGAACAGAAAAAAAAATCATAGAAACCGCATTCCAACTTACCAAACTGTGTTTCAAGCGATGTAAAATATTCACGACGGACACGGATAAGCTGCGGTCCTTCAGTCCCTTCTAAAAATTGGTACTGTTCCATGTCAAAAGAGATTCGAGGCCCAGCCGGCGGTGGCAGAGCTAGGTTAAGAGTAAGTAACATCAAATTCGATCAACAATCAATACGGTCCTATTTTGGCAAAATAGCGTATCACAGAAAAGCAAAGTTTCAGAAGTCCTCGAGCTTAAGACAAAAGGTAATGGTTCTATCTGGAGTAATTTTTACAGTCTTCTGTTTTGTTGGTGTTGTTTGTTCTGTTTTGGGGGAGGGCAAAAGGGTGCATGTAATAGGTGCACCCTTCTGCTTAAACAATGAGGGAGTTGTATCTGCATTTGTACCCTTTTGTGAAACAGGTACCAATGTAGCGTGTGTTATTTTGGGGGCAGTAGGGTGTATCTGGATAAAAAAAATGAATGAACTATATGTATTTTTTTTTCAAATAAAAACATCTTAAGGAAATAATATTTCAACAAAGAACGAAAATCTTAAACAAACTCCCCCAACATACAACCCTTCTTAATGCTGTTGTTGCAAAACGCAACGCTTTACCTTGAGAGTTATTTCTCTCAGTTTTATTTTGATGCCAACTTGAGATAGATGTATTTTCTGTAGACCTCGAGATGAGATATCTCGTGTCTCGTCTCCAAAGGTTTAATAAGAATTAAATTCATGAAAAACGTCTGCAATCATCCATTAAATAACCATTTCTGCCAAAAAAAGTTACCAGTTTTTTAATGGTTTAAAATCAATAGCTATGTCAATTGTTTCATCATTATCTTTATTGTTTGTTTATTTTGATACTTTCATCCTTCACACTTACGAAACATTTAACTAAGTGTTTTTTATAGCCGAAATGAAACGGAAATCATCACAAAGAAGTTCGGATAAAGTTTATATATAAATAAACAAAATATATATCCAAATGTGGATGAAATTGCCAATTTTTTTTTAATATTGTCATTCTTTTCCTTTTCTACATTGAGATACATCACATGAAACTTACTACTGATGGCCTTACTACCAAGTGACTGTAAACCATGTCCATATGGCATCAAAAGTTTATATCCCACAACCAGATACAAGTTAAAATATGTTACATAGCGGATTGAATGAAGGAAAGTAAAAGGAATTGGAACAGAACAGGAAACAACTTCAGGAAAGGCACAAAAATAAATATTTTATCAACTGAATCTGGTACTGTAGTGCGAGAGGAGACAGAAACAAATTTTTAGCCTTATAGACAAAATTAAGATATGAATGAAAATTTGGTCCAAATATTTGTCATATATTTAAAAATAAATAAACAAATAATTCGGAGGATATTTAAATAAACATACCCTCCGAACACGTAACTATGAAAATGTCAAACCTTGTGATTTCATACTTTAACTTAGTAAAATATCATTAGTAGCCTCAGTTTGTTATCTTCTACAGCAGACACGATCAGGTATGGGCAGTGGCGTATCTAGCGTGGGGCAAGGGGGGCACGTGCCCCGGGCGCCACTTTCAAGGGGCGCAAAAAGGGCAAAAGTTTGAAGAAAAACAAGGGAAAATGAAGAAAAGGGGAAGAAACTGGTAGAAAAGGGGGAGGAAAAAGGACATTCAAATATTAATTTCACGAATAACTCTTGAAGCCACCGGCCAAAAAAAAGTTGGAAAGGGCGCGATTTCGACATTGGCCAAGGCGGAAGCTGCTGGAAGGGGCGCGATTTCAGTACTTGCCCCCTGTTTCAATTGTTGGAAGGGGCGCAATTTTAGCACTTGCCCCGGGCGCTGCATTTCCTAGATACGCCACTGGGTATGGGATGGGGTACAATATATCGCAATGTAGTGTATCCAAAGTAAAGGGAGGGTGTGGGAGGGGGGCTTAGAATCATGCTATTTTGTTAGGTCGATATGGGATGGGGTACAATATACACTCATGCTCATAATTATGGAATACTTAAAAAAACATTTTAAAAGTTGTAATTTTTCCGTAAACGGTACGTCTGGGATTAATATTTGCTCACCCCAAGTGAAACAATTATAATCTAAGTATTTCAGGAATTTTGAGCATTTTGTAGCGTCCGACTCGACACTAAAACCTGTGTTTATAAATTGCGGTGTTCTTGTTGTTGTTGAGTCACGTGGTGGTTACGTGCGTTATTAGACTTGTAACAGACACTATTCTGATGTTAATTTAGTGATAAATGATATTAGATCAAAATTTATCAGTTTTCTGTTTTGTTTTTTAATTAATTCAATTTAATGCTTTTTTCATGATTTTAAAAAAAATAAATATATAATTGTTATTGCGCTTAAAAGTATTTTATTTTTTTACTTTAGTCATCTCATGAAATCTAAAAATTGCTTCACATACTGCGTTTTTGTGAAATAAACACTTGTCTTGAAAATTTTGGGCGATATACGAGAAAGAACTTTAGTATCTCAAAATATTCCATAATTATGAGCAGGAGTGTATAGCGTAATATACAAGTAAAGTTAGGCTGTGGGGGAGGCTTAGAAATCATGTTAGAAATCCTGTTTTTTTTTCTGTCGATGTGGGATGGGATGTAATATACAAAGTGAAGCGAGGGTTCGGGACGGGGAGAGGCTAAGAAATCATATTACATGTATTTTCCTGTTAACCCCTTACCATAAGCCATAATATAAATCTACATTCCTGCATTTGTAATATTAAACTGTGATTTATTCAAATTATTATATCGAGTATTCTTACCAAATTACGCTTTGTGTTCCAACCATTTCGAAAACAATCTGAATTAATCTCACTGTATGTCATAATATTCTGAATGCCGTATTATCGCTTTTACTAAATATGTATTAAAATATTAATTATTGTTTTGTAATGTGCTGTTATCGTCTTGCCTGTTCTTGAAATGGAACATGGTCCTGGACACCCAATGTGTAAATTAAATGTGCTATATTATATTTATTGTGTCTTTTCTTTCAATAAAAGAAATGATTACAACAGCCATACCCCTTTTAGTTTCTTCGTCATAGCAATGTTCATTTTTAATGTAAATGTAATGGGTGTCTAATGAAAAAAAAAGTTGAGTTCGAGTGACATTAAGCACCTGCATCTACTGATTTGTGACTGTGAATGAGTTTTGGGTTAATCACAATATTGAGACCAAGGAGAAGTGAAACCATTCCATGTAACACATCGTTCCAAGAAATAGCGTGAAAGAGTGTCAAGTTTTCTCTTAAAATTTCACTTCCTATGGAATACCCAATACACGTGTAGAATAAGAAATGAGAATTGCTAATACTCCGACATTTAGGATGGGTAGAATTAACCCATTATAACACGCGTTTTCCATAGACCCCAACACGAGTTAACTCGTACTTGGTCTCCAACGGATTAAGATATGCGCACAAAATTAATGGGTCAAATTTGGTTTCCATATCTTAATTATTTCTATGATACGCTCAAAAACTTTCAGTCGATTGTCGTATATCAGAAAAACTTACTCTGGGAAGTATAGAGATCACGAGACACAAAAACATATGTATTCCAAACACCTTTGCCATGTTGTCTTGTAGTTCAGCTCCGTACTTTTTCAGCTATACAGTTCGACTGTGGTTAAAATGTGATATCCATCTATTATAATATGCCCATAAAATAAGGTTTATTCGACTGTGGGACATATTGAAGAATGCTGTCTTTTTATGTGTGTTCTACCACGGTCTGTGACCACGATATAATAGACCAACAAAATGCTTTTCACTTAAGATTCGTGCCGGAGTATGATGGTACAGAGTTAATAAAAGATCACTATTAAGACACCAAGAATGTTTGACTGCGGGGCACATGACACAACATATACCAACCACAATAGCTGCTGACTGTACAATTAAAACCTTTGAGGGTTCATCACCCCGGCCAACCCCCTCCCTTCCCCCGTCCTCGCTCTCTCATATCAGGTGTAGGTTGCGGCTCGTATTTACATTTTGAAAGGCATTCCTA
This sequence comes from Eucidaris tribuloides, assembly GCA_001188425.1. Taxonomy (NCBI): domain Eukaryota; kingdom Metazoa; phylum Echinodermata; class Echinoidea; order Cidaroida; family Cidaridae; genus Eucidaris; species Eucidaris tribuloides. Next base: position 95,253 of record JZLH01S0601557.1, read on the forward strand.
CCTTTGACATGTCGTCATGTTTTTTGTGTTTTTTTTTAACTCACACTTTAGTTTAACACTGTAGTTTGACGTTCAGAGTAATATGTGATCTGTCACCACGAATCCGTAATAAAGTCGCATAACCCAAACTTACGAAAAGTGCAAAACAAATGTTATTGGCATGAAATATATGAAAGTAAAATGTCTTCAAAACTGTAATTGTGTATGGCATTGATATTTTGCTAAAGCTTGAATATTCATATTCTTCACCAAAATGTAATGTTCTATTGTTGTGATGTAAACAATGTCTAACTTTATCAGGGTATCGTCAGTGGCGATAGGTCACATAACATAAATTGAATTGATGCCTCATGAAACATGGTTACTACAGTGTGAGGCCTGTACAGGGGTGTTACGGTTCATGTGTGTTCTGTCATGGTCTGTGATCATCATTGTGGAAAATAGATCTGTTTCAATAAATGGAGAATGATACAAGTAAACTCAATAGCAAGAAGGGAAGCATACGAGGGTAGGCAGAGAAGTTCATAGCCTAAGGAGGGGCCATGTATACGGCAGCAACCAAACTAGTAATGTATTAAACTCAATCTCTTCTAATTTCTTTTGAGGTATATTTTCTTGTTTTCCTATTAGAAATGATTTGTGTTACATTGGCATTTGAGGATTCTGAAAACGGTCATTATCGTGAGATTTTTCATGGCACACACTTGTCTTCCCAGAAATGGGTCACTGTTTTAGGGGCTGAAAATGCTGAAAGATCCACCCAAATGTGGTTATCACTGTTGCGAATGTGGTTATAGGCTTAAAATGTGGCAGAGAAACTGAGTCGAATCTCTAAAGAACCTGGAAATGGCCGAGAAAGGTGAGCCTTGTTTGGAAGGGCAACTCACTGCCATTACAAAATCTGCCAAAAATGCCAATTTTCGGAAACCTCAACTACCAATGTAAAATCATTTCTAACAGAAAAGCAAGTTCAGTATTCTGAAAGGAAACAATTGCAGTATATTGCAGTAACAATTAAAAAGAAAAAAATGTTATATGTAATGTGTGAATTGTTTCATTACTGCAGCATAATTCCTTCTCAATCAGAGAGATTTGTTTAGCCCACCCTTTAAAAAAGAAATAAAATGAAATACATAAAATAAAACTGTATGTTTGTGTATGTGTGTGTGTGTGTGTGTGCGTGTGCGTGTGAATATATCGAGGACATGATTTGATTCTACATCAGCTCTTCCATTTGACTGATTATCAAATGAGTTAACGTTCTTTATACCCCACGTACCGTATTGCTTCATCGCACCTTCACTCGGTGTGAAAAGATATATCAGAGTGGAAATGTTGTATTTGGCGACGATGACTGTGCACTCCACATTGAATACTGGTGTCAATGAGGGCCTACTTCTACCCATAATGGCGGTCGATAAAGTCACTATGCCTATTCAAGCCGAGCAACGTACCGTGATTTTCAAAGTTAACGTGTACTTTTTGAAGGATTGTGGATTTATTTATTTCAGCTCCATTCAGCAACGATGATCTTTTATGATCTTCACGAAGAAATAGATGAGCACACGCCTGAGGGTGCCGGTATAGACAATGAATAGTTTTTCTCTTTCCTGTTCGCGTATTAAATTTGGAGACATGCCAACATACTACTACCGTATACGGAGTAATAATTGATATATTTATAGCATTATTTCCCTTCAATGTTTCCAACATGTTGAGTAAACTCTTAACTTTGATAAATTATTTTTTTTAACCAACCCCTTTCGTGGCGGCTGCTCGTAAGGAAATAGGGTGGTGTCAATCCAGTGGCGTTAACACGATACCTTCAACAGCACAAGGCCAGAAAATCAAATTTGGTCGAATTTATATTGTAAGTGTAATTTCGGGAATTCCGGGTGTCATCTCAATAAAAGGCGATAGAGATATAAATCGTAAATCATGGCGACCAAATTTCCACTTTCGTATGATAGTATTTTTTTCTCTCTTTTTGTCTACTTGCCGACCAAGGGGGGAAGTTGTTGGTTCGGTCAATATGGTACCCATTGGTTATAGATATGGCCTTCGAGAATTATAACTGCTGCGCTCACGCAAACACTATGCGCAGGTTTTGTCAATTTGGGTGAGATAAATCTGACCTGTAATGTAGATGTTTGGATGGAGCTCATGTAGATCAACTGCACTACAACAATGTAAATGCCTTTATTTATTTGTATATGTTATGTAACACATAAGAACAAATTATTGTAACCACACAAACTCCATCTTATACTTTGTTTTATTATTACAATAAACTTGAATTTACACACATGTATTGATTGATGATGAATTGATTGATTGATTGACTATTGATTGATTCATGATTGATTATTGTCATTGATCATGACTTGATATGATATGATTATAATTGAATGCACTTCGATGATTATAATAGATTTATTGCATTGACTGATGATTGAATAGATTGAATTGACTTGATGATGATTGATTGATTGATTGCATTGAATTGATTGATTGCATTGACTTGATGTATTAACTATTACTGATCGCAAAACACCACGCAAATCAATCACTCAACAAATATTAACACCTTACACCTCTTTACGAAGCGTTTTAGAACACAGTTTGAAAAAAAATTCCATATCAGTTGTTATTTCTCTCTTATTCATACATGATCTAATATACCAATCTAGGCAAGAGAAGTGCATTTTCTCCAGAAATTTTACTGAAGTTAATTTACCCGATTTTCGTCATAATTATGATTGTTAGTAGAACATAACACTATAATTTAACACAACAACACAAAAATGAAAGTAATTGACACCACACATCTCCATCTTATTTGCCACCTTATTACCATTTGTCCACCCTATATCAATTGTACATGTAGTCGCAACTGAAACAAAACACGAATTGTACATAATAATAATAATAATAATAATAATAATAATAATAATAATAATGGTGAATTCTTATATAGCGGACATTCCACCAAAATAAGATGTTCATTGCGCTTTACATAGATACATGTATTACCATTAAGAAAAATGACAACAAAACTATGGTAATATACAATACGACTATACAAAGAAAGGTAATGAAAACATAAACGTGATTCAGAATTCAGGGCGGAAATGTGTTATAAATGCAAATAAAATGGTATTACGTTAGATTGAAGAGGTAAGTTTCAGATTTGATTTAAATACTTCTATGGATTTTGATTGGCGTACTGACAAAGGAAGATTATTCCAAAGTGTAGGGCCTATATACGAGAAAGAACGCTCCCCCAATTACGTTTAATTCGAGGTACCTGAACGAGTTGTGAGTTTACAGAACCGAGATTTCGGGGACTGGTATAAATATTTAGGGTATCTGTACGGTATACAAGGAGGAGAATCTTAAATGTTATGCGCTTATCAACAGGGAGCCAGTGAAGAGAACGAAGGACATCATATTCATGTGAATCAAAAGAAAGATAGACGGGTCAATTCGATTTTCCACGTAAAATTTGCAGATATTTTCTAAAAAGTTTTGAATCTTTGTGTTACCATTTTTTTACGATTCAATATACAGCGTGTATCAAAAAAAAGTAGACACTTCGAAAAAAAATTATTAAAAATTGTTTGTTTTCCTATTTTGAGAATTAATTTTGGATAGAATATTATACCTCCTGGACCGAAGCTATCGATGACAGCTGTGTATTGAAAAGTATTCACGCAATGGAGTGAGCACAACCCACTCTTTGTGCAATGCGCCAACAAAATTCGCATTGCGGCACAGAAGTGTTGCTTATAATCAAATGTTTATACCTCACAGACCGTGCCGCACAAAGCTCTCCACTATGTCACAGAGATGAACCTCAGCATCTCAGAGAAAGCTAAATCAATTTTGTGCCAAAAAAGACAAAAATGAAGGCCACTGATTCAGATAACCCTTAAAAAAAGAAAGAATGTTGGGCGGT
>JZLH01S0601557.1:125782-137573 GCA_001188425.1 Eucidaris tribuloides
CATTTTAGTTTTAACCTGAATTCACATTCTGATTATTGCGCGATATTAAACGGTCATGGTCCTACATTCTCTCAGTTCAATATTCCGAAGAGGTACTGTAGTCATTGGACATATTTGTGAATCTTCGCAGCGGAAGCAGCATTGCTCGATGAAAAGCGATGTGGCCGCCTTCATCGCTACTGATCAAATATATATGTACCACCAAGCTTCAGCTGCAGTTATCTTTATTGCTTGTAGTTGTCTCTCAATTGTTCAATGATGTCAGAAAGTTGTCAAAGATCTTCATTACCGATTAGAGCGCATCAAACGAGAAGATACATATTCATCAATCTGGCATGGATCGACCCCTGTAAATAAAATGTTGTGCCAATTACTTCTTTTCACTCTGCATTCACCATTCTTTCATTCGTGTCATACCATGGGCATCCATAATGAGGCATAAATAGTCAGCGCCACAAAATAATGCAAAGGGTGCTGTAACGTGTGCTCGACGTAATGCTTATTTACATCCGGCCTATTTCAGTTAAGAGATCGAACCCTTTTTCTGTTCCACCGAAATCCAAACGCACGCAATTTAGTGGTCGTGTCCATCTGCATTGCGTCATCCAACGATAGAGCAGTGCAGAATTCCATTCGACATTGAATCAATGGGATTGAATAATTCTCGATATTTTCAGCACATTATTCCTGGTCTGTTATATCTTCCCTGTCTGGAGAAATGTCACTACCGGCTCGCGTCTGGTGATCTCATTGGAATAGATGAAAACAAGGAACAATTGATAGATAAATGTAGTGCATTTATCATCTGCTTATCTGTCTATCTAGTCTATCTATCTATCTATCTATCTATCTATCTTTTATATCTATCTATCTGTCTTTCTATCTATTATCTTATATCTATATATATATAATATACACATCAGCATACCAAACCCCACATCATAACCACACCAAAATCATCAACGACCACCGACGTATCAAGACCAAGAACGCCATTACAATCGCGTCGAAACACGACACAACTGAAACACACGACGTCAAGAAACGACAACCAAACCATCACAACAATGGGCCAGACGCCACCACTCAACGTCGCCAACGTATCAATCCCAACAAAACAACCACGGACAACCAACTACATCGAGGACGTTTATTTCCACCCCAGATACAGCACTCAAACGATAAAATCATGCAAAAGAATCATCAGCTATCTGACTGCAGTCTCAATCGCGTGGTTTCAGGCCGAGCAGGAGCTACGCACAAGTCTATGTCACACATCATACAAACCTAACAGACTCAACAACAAGAATGGCATAGAAGTAAAAAACGTTTCAACCCCGTTCACCATTTCGGACTGGACGATTCCTACTCAAATAGATTTAATCAACGCCGCAATCAAGTACGTGAGTAGACTTAAATCGAGCCAAAGTAATCAACTTTCATCATTGAACTTGACATGTGAACTTGACTATTATTGAAGAAAGTACCTAATTCAACCGACTAAAGGGACAGAAAAACTTTAAAAGAAGATTAATATAAATTTTTGTTCATGACGTCATCTAAGGAATATTATTACGGCTCAATGATCTAGAGAACACACGCTAAATTAGAAAAGTTAGAAATAAAAGTAATTTACACCAGAGAGAAAGAAATCCATGAGATACTTTCGTTGCATTTTATTGAAAAAGAGGTTACAATATTACTGACAATAAAAACGAAAGTAATGTTAATAACAATGAACGATTGTATATTTAGACAAACGAAGAGTAAGATAAATATAATTAAAACAGCTAGAAAAGGAGAGCTTTGTGGTCATGTACTAACATTTTTATATTGATAAATGGCTTAAGAACACGTAAGAAAATCAACGTTACAAGAAGTTTAGAAATTATATATCGATCAGTTATTAATGAAAGAAAATGTTCTTTTGTTGGAAGATCAACAATGTTTCAACCAAAAAAATGAATGAAAACCTTTTTAAGTGAATTGACTTTGTACGTATAATACTTACGGCATCTACCGAAAATTCCACCAAATTTCAGAAATAAACAAGGTTTATCGATAAACATCAGTCAGAATATTTCACTTGATGCACCTAAAAAAAAAAATTAAAATGACGTCCATAATAGCTGTCCAAATTCCCCAATCATCGACTGTATTTTGTTGCATATTCTGTGTAAAACACTAGACAAATATGTCAAAATTTTGTGCGGCATGACCTCATTTTCCTAAATCATTCCCAACAGTAGATGGACTACGTTTACTGACTATGATTAAATATTTGATATACTAATATCCCACATATTCTGGGTAGATACATGTATTGTATTGTTATTAGACAGCATCTGATGTAGTTGTTCCAATTCACAAAAAATTTATTTTTGGGGCTTGAATTGATATAAATACAATAATTACTTTCAATAATAATTCTTATTACAACTCAAGGTACAGCCAGGGAACTAAATGGCCCACTATGAACATTGTTTATGCGAATCTTTGAAGGAAAGATGTAATCGTTTCCTGGGCAATATTTCAATGATCAAATTGAATTATGTTCAAAATAACATTGGTTAGATATTCTCGATGTGTTATCATTTGAGGATGAAATGGTGAGATATTTTATCATATAACCAATATCTGCAAATTTACAGATCTTATATCATTCAAATTTGAAATTGCAAACAAATGTAGATTTCTAGTACTGTGATGGTAATCAATGATGGCATATCATTAAACGGATATTTATCTCAAAGTCACTTTATCACCAATACCTCACTTTAATCATTGTACCTCGCAATGTAAAGTAATGTCTCTATAATCTTGCAGTTATTCTTCATTGTATCTGACCTAACTAATCAAGTGCCTTAATTGAATAAAAGACATGCTTTAGCACCTAAATAATCCTAAATCAATTATAGAGAATGTATTATGAAGGCAAAGTCACCATTCCATGCGGTTTTACGTTCATGTAAAAGAAGGACACATCCAAATATTTTCTTTTTACACACATATTACAACCAACAATCTAATATGTTTAAATCATAGAGATTCAACTTTACCGATCATTATTGACAAGACTTTAACGTCTATAAAAAGTTAATTTATCCGAAGTAAACGAAAGCATAAACTCAAAACGAATATTTAAAAGAGCAGATTTAAAGCAATGACACTCAAGCTTATGGAATCAAAAAGTGCAAGGACAAACGATGCAGCTCTTGTCCATACATAAGGAAGTCAGTTGTTAAGTGTGAATTTCTTTTTAAAGGGGAAATCTACAAATTGTCATAATATATTTTACATGTATGTAGCAGAATTGTTTACGCTCATAACATTGCAACAGGTTGTGGAAACATTACATAGGGGAAACTGCATACCTTCGCCAGTTAAATGCACAGACAACAAATCGCCAAAAAGAATAAACACATTATCTTTTACAACCATATTTAATACCATTGTGACGCAGGAGCCCCAATTATATACACCATTAAAATGAGAAGATCGGTGATAGAATGAAACGACTATTAAAGGAAACAATTCTCGAATTTACAACTGAGTGAACTTCCATAATGTTTAAAATTAAATAACTAAGACCATCTAAGACAAAATTCATGTTCAGCTGTCCGATACTCAAGCATTAAGATAAGGAGCTTGCACATGTATGCACATTTTAGGCGTTGATTAAACATTACCATTTGACCTGATTTGGTTGGTAATAAGAAAGCAATTTACACTTTTTTCTCTCGAGTGAGATTTCTTTCGAAGTATCTGGATCTTATACGTGACAATCATTTTTACATGTTAACTGTTTTTATTATCACTGATGTATTGAATTTTATTATACTGTATATGTACTAACTATATATAACTGCAATTGCCAGTAATATATCACTTCACCGAAAGAAATTAATTGAAAGCGCTTTGAAGTATATTGCTAGTTAATATCTGGCTTCTTATTTTCTGTCTTTGATATTATATTTATTATTACAACTGCACTACGGTTTTTCATACTTTTCTCATATATATATATATAATATAGTATATAATATTTATATAACTTATATAATATATTATATAAGCAAAATTCAGAGACAATATGACACGGACGGTTAAGCTTTCGTTACAGATTAAATACAGCAAGTACTTTCGCCAATAATTAGGCTTCATTCAGGACCACTGCGCTGTGTTAACTAGTGCCTCCATCAATGGTGTTGAATTTAGGATGGCTCTCATTATAGGGCATCTCCAAATGCGTCCGTGTCGATTGGTGTAATATGCATTCCCTGGTTACGATTTGAAAATGTTTGACTTTTGGGCTTGAACGAGGCCAAATTGCAAAACATCATTACCACAAATCTTTTCAACTCACCATCGTGCCCCACATTGGGAAACTGCTTGACACCGCCCGGTAGTATATTAAAGCGGAAGTAACTCATCTAATACCACAAAAAACATAATTGGAAGACACCGGAGGCCGTTCAGAACAGAATACAGAAATATTAGATATCTTCGACATCAAAATACAAACAAAACGAGTATCAAAGATATTATGAATACTAAAAAAGAATATATGAAGTATCAAATCAAATGGAGCATAATACGTACATCAACAACCTTCAAAAGAAAAACGCAATATGTTAATCTCGCATAGAAGAAAAAAACATCGATTAACAAAACAAAGAACCCACTCAACCGCTCGATCCAACTGCTGTATCGAATGAGACACAGCAACCTACCCACAGAGCTTGTGAACGGAAACCATCGTTCCTCAGGACATCAAACTCGTCAAGTCCCTGTAAGAACGTTTTCGTGAAAACCACTGTCCGACGGGAACCCAAAAGTATGGACTTATACGCTCTGCCCAAGCACGAGCACTTTTCGTTTAATGTGAGAAATCTTTCGTTATCTGGATCCAAAAGTGTGGTATTTCCCTAGTGATGCTGTATAGTTGAAAAAAATGAGGACGTATAGGATATGGACGTCAACATGATGATTCCAGCCGTTTTTTAATATACCTAGACTCAATCGCCGTGTTCGCGTTACCATCAAGGATACTGTAATATAACACAAAATATAACTGCATGTGCAGTATAATGTAAAAATATGACAAATTCTATTGCAAATTAGTAAATAAATCAAATCAGCATTTGAAGTGAATGATGTAGAATTGAAATTAAATATAAAATCAAACTGAAACAAGAGACAGAAAATCATTGAATAAGTATTGTTGATGGCTGGCTAAAATCCACCGTTGTTACGAGGGACAGGATTGTTGTCGGGCTAATGTGTATAACTTATCCAATCGGTACTATTTTCTGTAAAATCGCAAATGCTATCAGCCAATACATTAACTCATTTATTTGGTTTATTTGCTATTTCATTTTACGATAAATGTCAATTGGTAGCAAACTTCAACATTTGTCATTGGATAAAAGATATGGGATTACTGTCTTCTCGTGCGAACAGTATCGCCGATAGTACATGAGTGAATCAAAACTGGGCAACAGATGGCGCCTTAGACACTCAAAGTTTAATTAATAAAGTACATGCAGTAACAGTATAACGAAAGACGGGGAAAATAATTATAAATTACATAGCAGTAAACAGACAACGAGGAGGAAAAAATAAAAAGGGAGAGAAGCATCATCTTAGACCCGGCAAGGGTGTACGTCAAGACAGTCGTCGAAATCGTATATAGATGGAGATTGATAACGAGAGGAAAATAAAGTGCGGAAGGGGAGTAGTCTATGAACGAAAGTGTTTCAGCATGATGCCAAGGGGTTATATGTTTGTTAGTTTTATTAATCCAAAAGTATTTCGTTGAGGATTAAGTCTGGTTTAGCGTTGTTAAATCTGTTAATTTGCCTGTAGTTGGGCGTTTTCGACATTGTGATGAGGAAGATGACGTAGAAGCAAATTGGGTGTTTCTACGCATTCGGTTCGAGTACTTTTTATGTCTGAGCGCATGTTGATTGAATCTTATGTAAAGAGTTTTGTTTCCTACTTATTGTTATCTGGCAAACAGACATGTGAGAGGTAAATTACCATGTTATTTACGTTATGTGATTGTGTCAGTGATTGGAAATGTTTGTTTGTTTACGTGCTGAGAAATTTAGTGGGTTTCGGGTGATAAATGTGATGAAGATGCATTTTTAGACTGAATTTGTAGAACCAGCGCGGAGTGTTTCTGTTTGTGATGCAACCCTCTCAAATCATCAGTGAGAGTTGAATGACGAGAAATATGTCGCGTAGAATCGGCACTCTTCGGTTGTCCACATGGGGGGTTCAAATTTAATACATTTTCATAGCATCTGAAATGAATATTGATTGTTTCCGCGGATATATGGAGAGCAGCTGTTTGAGGTGGTAGGGGAGATGAGGAGATCGTTTGTTGTTTGTTTGGGCTTCTTGTATTGGGAGTTGATCACGCGTGATTGAGTGGCCGCGAATAGTTGTTTGAGTAATTGTTGTGTCGTAGTCGCGTTCAAGAATATGATGATGTGAATGTCGTTATGATGGCGATGTAACCTCAGTGCGTCAGAGAAAATGCTCTTTGTTCGATAATTGAATGGTATATGTAGTCTTCGACGGAGTGTGCAGGTGACAGATGAGGATAGAACATAATAAGGGCTGTCGATGGGTTTGCAGATATATTTTGCATAGATACCCTCTTTTGTTTTGAAGAGAACAGTCAGAAGGATTCGTTTTGACGATTGATGTAAATTTGATTGTACTGTATGAACCGTAAGTAAAAGCTCAAATTCGTTATTGTCATCACCATCAGCCAAATGAGGTGGACGTCATCAGATGGTATCTTTCAAATAGTGGGATGGTGAGTAGGAGGATAACACTTTTTCTTCAAGTCACCTGAATATGTTGGGTAGGAGGCATCATGGTGTTCCATTCCGTGCCTGTATTTGTATTAGTGGTTGCCGTTGATTGAAGATCAGTTTTAGTAAATGAGTTCTAGAGACGAATAATATCTGTGTTTGGTGTCTGTGTGTCGCGGGAGTTAGGTATAGCAGTCAGCTAAGTCTTCACGCGGGGGATATATTATTATCTATAGCGAGGACTCGGCCGAAACGGTAAAGCCATCGGGGGGAGCCGTGTGTGGGTGGTCATATTCATGTATGTTGATTATGTCGGAGGAAGACGTAGCTGTTTGGAGCGCTATGATGGGTTTTTTTTTTAGACATTCCGTTTACGATCATTCCTTCACTAGCACTACCTCCTTCCGCACTTTATTTCCTTCCTTTTATTACTTCCACTCTAATACGATTCCGACGGATGTCTTACTACACACTTGCGGGATTAAGTAGCCTTCTCTCGTTCCTTTTTTTCCCCCGTCCTTCTGTCTGTTATGTTATGTATTTTATAATTATTTGCCCTTCTCTATATCTTTACTGATGTATTTATAATAAGCTAACAATACCATGCATGATTTTTATTCTCTGTTTTCAGTTTGAGGTTATATTTATTTCACAGTGTTCTACCATATTCACTTCAATGAGCTATATTGATTTATTTTATTATTTATAATTGTCTCATTTTAAATTTATACTCAAAATGACATGTTTAATAATTTTTGTTGTTATATTACAGTATCCTGATGGAAAGCCAACGGCCGATAGCTACGATTTAAAAACCTGGAACAAATTTGAAAAGTCTCATTCCCTATCGTCCTAATTTTTTCAACTATTATATATATAATATATTAACATATATAATAATATATGAAGAGCTTATTCCAAAGGAGGTAATCCAGTTTTCATCAAATATGACTTTTTTACGCAATCTATACATTTTAGTTAGCATATCGGATTAAACAAAAACGAAAAAGCTGAATTCTCCAATAAATTGAAAATGTCAAAAAATTGACTTTATATCAAAAGGGTAGATCCATTCATCAGTTTTCAAACAAAGGCGGCTAGGACCTTAAAAACTAAAGAAAATTCAAATAAAATAACATAACACAGTCGATATTTTTTTTAAGTGTGGTTTTACATTTGCATTAGTCGGTTCTTGTTTGTAAGTTGTTTTATCGAACCTTGCGAATGCAGATTATTTGAAAATTATTTTCTTTAGAATGGTATTGCGATTACCCCTTTTGGAAATAAACTAAGTTTGTTTCAAAGGAATCAGTTTATTATCAAAAATTTCATTTTTCTGTCAAAAATCAGTTATATATTTTAGACAGCTGTTATAACATAAAACACAAATGAGAAATAAAAATACTAAAAAGTTCTTTACTTTCAAAGTCTTAAAATCATTTATTTTATTTCCAAAAAAGGGATATATCCAGAAACTGAAAATAAAGCAACATTCTATAAAACATTGAAATAATCACAGTTTTTCTAAGTGTGGTTTTTATCATTATCATATGTAGGGTACTTTTTGTGTCAAGTTGTTTTAGCAGAACATTGATATGGGTAATTAGAACCATTATTCCCAGAATGGTGAAAAGGATCTAGCCCTTTTGGGCAAAATAAACTTCTATATATATATAATATTATATAATATATCTTGTTCATCACTTCTACGTTTTATATCTCTCTTTTCACATATTCATCTATCTATCTATCTAAATCTATATATCTCTAATATTTCATATATATATACTCTATCTTGTGCCATCTCTTCTGGCCCACTGTGGACGGTTCACGATAACACCCGTCCTGTCGCGAAAGGTCCGTCGTGGAAGGCTGGACGCGTTCAGTCTTTGCTAAAAACCATCTTGTCGCGTCGCGAATCGCTCTGGTATACATCGCAAGATAAAACGATCTTCCTTTGTCGCCGACCGTCCCGTCGTGTGGTGTATGGCGGCAATAAAAAATGTCTGTAAAGACTGTAAAGTGGTTGTATACAGGCTTGAGTAAAATTATTATACTTTGATTATTTTTGGTGTGCATTTTATTTTGAATCAGGTCATTTAACTTATGTTAAATTTGAATTCATTGATTTCATTTAATCTTAGCCTCCAATATTAACCTTTGATGAAAGTGAATCTTTGTATCGCAAAAGGCAAAAAAAAATCATTGAATTCAGCTTATTAATATTTGTTCTAATATTGTATTCACGGTTTCATGTGCGGTTATTTAACTGAAGCATAAAATTAAAATCTTCAGCTAATGTTTTTGTGAGGTAATTTTGGACAAAACGCACAAAAACATCAATCCGAACATTTCAGAATCATTCTGACGCAACAAACCGATTAAATTATTTCAAAAGCCATATAGCCTAATTCCGCGCACGCTGCACACTATCTTTAAACACGTACACACAGGGGCGGCGTGAAATCCTAGGATGGGCGAAAAATCTGTCGGGAAAATTTTGCTCGCCCCAAAAAAACTTACTAGCCAAATTACACACCAAACAGCAACCGGCAATAGGGGCAGGGGGCAAAGTCCACAGACACAGACGCTTTTTTGTTTGTTTTGTTTTGTTTTTTGCACTAAAATTCTACAGTGCCTTGAGCCAAGACTAATCTTGTTGGTCAGAGCTTGTGCTACATAAAGTCGGGAGCAGTTATAGTCTGCAGCACAGATTGTTCAGACCCTGATTTGCGTAGCACGACTGACAAGGGTTTGTGCCTGCAAACTACAGGGGGCCAACGACGACCAAAAGTATTTTACCTGCCATTTTACTAGCCAAATGTACAACAACGGAGGGGCGAATTTTTTTGGGGGGGGTGGTGAAATCCTCGTTAAGTTACTTTGGAAAAAAGGGGCATCACCACCCCCACCCACCCTCCTGCGACGCCACCCCTGCGTACGATCACAGACACATACGGTACTTGCACATGCACACATACATGCTCTTCTCTCGCAGGTTCTACATTATTATTCAAACTCAGCAATGTGACTGAAAGCATTTATTTAGCTTGACTATTATTATGAATTCTTCCTTTTAAAGAACTGGAAGTAATGATGAATTAAATTCATACTTTAAACTAGTCTGTGATGAATACAAATACAAGGTAAAAAGCTTGATACTCACAGGAAATCCATATAAGTCAGGCCTAGAAATGTATCAGCCTCCAGGTGTGTGAGTTGATTCTCACTTAACAGCCTGGCAAAATAAGAAAACCTACATATCAAATATTTCAGTTTAAAGGTAGGAAATCTCATTTGCTCCCGTCCTGCGTTAAACCAAAAGGTCACTAATTATTTATGCAGGTCATGTTTGTGATACATGAATATCATTAGTTGCCTAGAATTTGAAAAAAAAAAGTACATTTTAAAAACCAACTGACACATTAGTGTATGTTCTACGCTACAGATCTACGTATCTGTAATACAGATCAAAGTATATTGGTCACTAAAACTCAACTAAAATTGCGCTTCTTGCCCCCATACTTTGCTAAATTTGTGGTATATACTACGATCATTCTGTATACAATGTTATTTTTTAGACTTGCAAAAAAGACGCTTTGCCTTTAAGTTTAGGTTCAAGTTAAGGTTTATTTCCAACAACAATCACACGATATTATACAAATAATGAATATTTATGAGTGCACTAGAATATTTTTTGAGGAGAAAGATGAAATAATTCATTCAACGAGGCGCAGCCGAGTCGAACGGATCAATAATTTCATCTTTTACTGAATGAAATATTCTGTATTATTTGTTTTATATGACACCTGAAAATAGCTCCTTGTCATTTGATACTTTCTGAATTTAGAAACAAAAGAGAAGTGACTTACGTTTTGGTGGGCGAGCGAGATCAAATTAGAGTCCGGGACTAGATGGCTGCGCTGAGCGCTAGCGCGCTGCTGTCCATGCTTGATCGCTTGCACACTGCACACGCAAGTGTTTTACGTACGTAGTGTACCGGGATCTCTGCGTGCGTGCAAATGGATCAAATCATCCAAGATTGCACGGTAAATGGGGCCACAATTGCACAAATGATAACGTAGTAGTAACATAGGACAATTGATCAATATCCAACGACCAATCAAATGGCAAGGATCTATTTAGATGTCATATAAACATGAATATAAGGATATACCTTCACTATTGTATGGATTCCCTTACTCAATATTTGCCCGTACAAAGTCTTTATAATCCCATTGAGGAAAATGTTATGGTGATGTAATATAAATATTAGTTTCTCTTCCATAAAATGTTAAACCAAAGAGTATAAAATATTCCAGGTAATTTTTCATATCTTCTTTAAAGTTTAATTTACGTAGTCTCCTGACATAAGGTCTAAAAAAAAATGAGGTTACGACTTCAAAAACAACTGGAAAAAATTGAAATGTATTATTTATATATGAATCATTTCAGTTACTAACACATATCAAAGAAATCAACGAATATATTTACATAAATCGCAGTCTTGATAGCCCCACAAACGTCCTGGGTAAAAGTCTGGTTATCATGTTAGATGATAAATATCTGCCAAAAGAATAAAGGGTGAAATAGTTGTTAAATAGCAATCAGATTTGCCGTAGGGCCATTCCTCTCCGGAATCAAAAAAAATTGGTAGGAAACTAATAATACGTTGAACGCCAGTTTGTAATAAGAAAGGCTTTTAGAAATGATCAATGAAAGCAATTCTTATTATATGGTTATTGTGGTTATTATAAAAATTGTTGTACACCTTTGAAAATTAAATCACTCTTTTTGTGGGGCATACGAGAGCAACCATTCTTAAAGCCAAAGCATAGTTTGATTATATTTTTTATCAATCTTCCACCAAATATAGTATTTTTATACTGGTTAACGTGGTATTGTTAGGCCCGGGTTGGGGGGGGGGGTCGCCTCCACAAGGCCTGTCTCCCACCCGTGTCCAA
>JZLH01S0601568.1:12035-24535 GCA_001188425.1 Eucidaris tribuloides
CTCATAAAAGATGATGACTTTTTCTTCGCATCATTATATCCAGTGTACCGAGAAGTTTCATGACAGTAAATTGTAAGATGTTTACAATAGTAAACTGCCTTTAGAATAGAAAAAAGAGTGAGAAATGATATCTTGAAGAGGTCTTGTTTAAAATATGGCGCGTTTCCTCTTTACTACTGTCTTCTGAAGATAGGAGGTCATTTTCGTCTTCGAGAGGCGTGGTCTTCTTTCTGAGACCCCTTCAGAGAATCATAGTGACATTTTTTTGATTGCTGGAAGTCTTTCCAAACCATTAAAACCGTTTTATTGGTAATCTGAAACGGAATTACTATGCTATTGTTAATTATTACCCCACCCCTACGGGGAGCCAAAAAAAAGGGTTAAAATTTATATTCCATCCCCTCTGTCGTGGGCGCGCTTGCATTTGATAATCTCTCCGCCTTGGAGAAGGAACGAGAAAGTATATTTATTGATTTATTTTTTTAAAAATGTAACTTTTCAATAATAGAAACGGAGTTAGCATCATTTTAGGAAAAGACCCCTTCAAAGTAAAATGTATGCGTTATATTGTATGTGGCAATACTTTTGAGTAGGGAGGGTAGATATCATGTGAAAAGAGCAAATGGTTTTCAATTTAGAGAGAGTTTAGTGTTAAAGCCCTACTGCAGGACAACCGACGATAGTTACGAATTTTAGCAACTCTCTTCCGTTTGGGTTGTGCGAGTTTATCAGGTCATCGTGGATGACGAGTGACATAAGTTGCACGTCATGAATTGGGCATCATGGAATTGGTTTCAGAGATTGCCATCTGTTCACTGCAAAAACTGGAGTGATGAATATAACACCAAAAGTTTTGTTACAATATAAACACCGGAAAAGTGTTGATTTTCAACACCCACGGTGTTAAAGCCAATGGTCTCGGTGTTTGAAATAAATCGTTTGGTCTTTAAATAACACTTGTGGTTTTTAAATTTTACACCACATCTGGTATCCATATTGTGCAACACCATGGGTGTTAAGCTTAACACCACAGTTTTTGGAATTGCTGTAAGAAAAAAAAGACTGTAAGAACAAAAAAAAGAATACCACCACGGTCACTGAATGAGGACAGGTGAATGATAGGGACGCGGTTTTATAAAAGAATGACACGTATTTCATGAATTTATTGAATGAATTTAAGATGTTCTCGTAAAGGCATAGACTGGAAAAAATTCATGAAACTATTAGAAAGAGATGACTCCTGTTTTAAGACACATGTTGAGAAAGGAAAAATCCTGAAAACCTACCAAATCGAAGGAAAGAGAAATACATGGAGACAGGGAGACACGTCTTAACAAAAGTTGGGGGAATGGATTAAGAGATATTTGACAAAGAATGACGTAAAAAAAAATCACAAACAATCACCTGCTACACATATAAAGAGATAGGGGGGGGGGGTTAAAAAAACATGATAACCCCGGACGATAACCCACTTTCTGACACAACACTGTTTACCAAATAACCATCCTAAATATCTCGGGGTCATATAAAATTAATCGCAATTGCCTATCACTTGACCTCAACTTAACAGTCCAGCTCAAGATGGTTCCAGGTAAAACATTAGTCAATAATTTGACAAATACATAGGTCACATGCAAAAGAGTACCCCAAGTCATGTTAAAAAAAACTATTTGGGCAAGTTTTGTGCGTTTGTCCGAAGAATAATAATACATATTTGTATACCTTATCAATACCGTACATCTTTTTAAGAAATTGGGATCAACGTTTGGTTTCCTATATTTTTTATTCACTCTCGATACATCTAGGTCTAAATAAAGCTACGGACGGATACGTAGATGTATGAGGAAGCGATGTAATTACATTAGAGTTAAGTTATTTTAGAGTGAACCATTGTCGTTTTATACACGTCATCAATACACTTGCGGTAGAAAAAAAACCCAGCGAGCTCTATATCACCACCATTGAATTCACTCTGGCAACGACATCATAATGAACGATACTGATAGTGATTAACTACTCACAAAATAAACAGATGGGTCCAAAGTTGTTTTTTTTTAGAAAATCATTTGGGGAGTTTAACAGACGCAGTTTGTGTAAAGCATAATATAGTACTAGACAATTACAAGTTATTATTATAGACTACATTCTCATTACGGATGGAAGTTTTTAGATTTTTTTGTTTCGGTTCCCTTTCACGTGCTTTTTCCTCTTTAGTCTTCATTTATTAGTTCTCTGTGTGATTAGTGTTTGTATTGTGTGTTCTAATGCGTGAAAATATTTGTTTCTTTTTGTTTATCATTAACTATTTACCCCTACGTATAATGTTGTATGTTCGTCACAGGAATTTAGTTATTGAGGTAACGCCCATTTCTGTAGTTAAATTTAGTTCCTTACCTATAAAGGAGTATGCAATAAATTGTACAGGGCGTCCCAGAAAAAAAAAACAGAACCCTAAAACAAAGGCTTATTGTGAAAAAGCAATGGGGCGTATGATTGTAAAAATAAGTTCACAATAAACTTTGACTTATGCTCTTTTAAATGATACTTTAAGCGAAACTATTCACTGCTGCATGTCTGAGTATCACGACTTTACAAATTTAAAGTGAAAACCACTTGTTTCGCATTTTGGCTTTGACACAGTGCACACCAGCTGTTGTCCATCTTTTTCTTTTCATGGAGTGCACAGTGTCAAAGCCATAAAGCGTAACAAATGGATTTTCCACCTTAGATTTTTAAAGTCATGATACTCAGAGATGGATGAGTGAATAGTTTTGAATAAGCATAAGTCAAAGTTTGTTTTGAATTTATTTTTGCAATTATACACCTTATTGCTTTCGCACAATAAGCCTTTGTTTTAGGGTTCTGTTTTTTTTCTGGGACGCACTGAAGTATGCTATATGTTACTGGTGTATACTTGTTCAATGTATTGGTTTTTAAATTACGAACTTAAATGTGATTACAGACAAACATATATGCAACTCGAACCTATGCCTATGCCTAATGTGGGTTTAAAGCCCAAGTTTAGTTTTGGGGATTTTTTTTTGGAAAGTTTTATGCCTAAAAGTCATATCCCTGCAATAACAGATTCTGAATGTGTTTATTTATTTATTTTTTTATTAATTAATGAAAAATCTCGGGGGAGGGGGACCCGGAGTTTTCGACTACATTTTATGGGTTATACCTGATCTGAAAAAACAGAGTGTGCTCTTTCAGATAAGGTGTAACTCAAGTAACCTTAACACCTTATTAACCCTTTGGACGCTTTAATGTTGAATATAGTCGAAATCTGCCCCCCCCCCCGAGATATTTTATTAATCAATTAAAAAAACACACACATTCAGAATTTGTTATTGCTGGGATATGACTTTTGGGCATAAAGCTTTCAAAAAAAAATCCCCCAAACTTAACTTGGGCTTTAACAACAAATTCAGCTTTGATATAGTATTTAATTTCAATTCCCCCCCCCTCTCAAAAAAAAAATCCACAATGTTATGCGCGATAATTAATCTTTTTTCTCCTCTCTGTCTTCCTCTCTATATCTCCAGCATTATATCCATACGGTGATACCTACGGAGATAGCTACCTCCCCAAACAAGATGAAGTTGCCTCGGGACCAATACCACTCAAATTTGGTATGCCATTCTTCGACGATAAATACTGGACGTTGTTTGTGAGTATTTTTCTTTCTTCTGATGCTTCAGATGCTTCAGTTTTCTTTTTCTTCTTTTTCTTTATTCTTATTCTTTCAATTTTCTTTTTCTTATTTTTCTTCGTCATCTTCTTTTACATCTTCAACTTCTTTTTCTGCTTCTTCTTTTTTTCTACTTTCTTCTTCTTCTGTCATCTTCTTTTACATCTTCAACTTCTTTTTCTGCTTCTTCTTTTTTTTCTACTTTCTTCTTCTTCTTCTTCTTCTTCTTCTTCTTCTTCTTCTTCTTCTTCTTCTTCTTCTTCCTATATTTTATTCAATTCCTGTATTCGTTTGGTAAAGGAAATTGTAAGCCATTGACGTCTTCTCCAATATTAGAAAGTTAACAGAGGGTTGTATTATTGTATAAAGCGGTTTTTTTTTTAATTCCTATTTATTTCTTTTTTTTTCATTTCTGGTTTGTAATGGTTTCCTACTGAGTTTGTGGGACCGGAAAAGAGGTGTTTTGCCAAGCAAAAAAAAAAAAAAAAAAACTAGGGTCTTATATATTCATATATTCTCAACATACCATATTAGTAATGAAAAGAAGTCAACTTGTTATCATGCAGTATTATTAACTAGAGTAGCATTAGCAAGTAATAATAATAGTAGTAGTAGTAGTAGTAGTAGTAGTAGTAGTAGTAGTAGTAGTAGTAGAAGTAATAGTAGAAGAACAAGAAGTAGTAGTAGTAGTAGTAGTAGTAGTGGTAGTAGTGGTAGTAGTAGTAGTAGTAGTAGTAGTAGTAATAGTTGTAGTAATAGTTGTAGTAATAGTAGTAGAAGTAGGAGGAGGACTCACCACTCCCCCCCCCCCGATTGCCACCCATGACTCCTATACTAGTCTACTACTATAATAAGACTTGACCAGAACATGTTGCAAAATATATTTTTTTTCTTTATAGCAAATCTATTTTTTTCTATTGACTTATGATGGCTTTTAACATTCTTCAGAGTAAATTATTCTTTGTTTCTGTCCTTCAGGTCAATGACGACGGATTGTTTTCTTTCGATAACGCCTACACAGTATATCCCAGTGATCGAGATGGAAAGACATTCCCCTTGGGCCCTGACTACTCGGTACGTTAATGATTTCCTGTCGTTGCAATGTGGGTTCATGGCCCCACGTGGGGTAGAGTTGATAGATATACCAAAAAATGAGCTAATTAATCGGAATCCAGAATCGTTAGCCAGTTACCAGTTCCGCATTCTTTGTTTAAGCAATCAATGTGAAACCGCCTGCATCTAGTGATCTTAGAAAGAACGCATTTCAAACAAAAATATGCTTTTTCAGGCTTTCAGGCTTTATGTGTCATTTTTTTTTATTGATTCTAATTAGATTTGGATATATTTTTGTTGTGATTATGAGAAATTGGGACGCAAGGACATTTTTTGCCCATATGTTGCCCACACACTTATCTAACGTAAGGTTTTACTTGAGTATAACCATATGGGCGCCATATGAAATCTACATGGGTAAAAAGAAAAAAAACGTTGTCTAGCCCATATAGAGCTCAAATGTTTTTGAAGTGCGTGTTTTTCAGTGGGCTACCCGATAAGGTCCAGATATCGGTTTTGTATGGGATATTTAAACCCCACATTACCCACATCTCACTGCAGGATCCCGATGATGTTCTGCAAAGAAAATTCATTGCTCCTTTCTGGGCCAACGTTGACATGACGATAAGAGGAAATGTGTCCTACAGACAAACATCGGAATATGATCTTTTGGAGAGAGCAGCCGAAGATGTCCACACGTAAGTCCGCAAAAGCATACCCGGATCCCCACCCATCCGAATCTGTTTTCTCTATAATTGTTTTGTTCTTATTTACTGTAAACGCCATATATTGCAGTACCTTTTCCTGTAGCGCGCCCAATTTTTCATCCTCATTAATGTCATTTTCATACTAAAACCGGGCTGTGGGATTGGTCAAGAGTTAATCACAAAATACAATTGATAGTAAGCAAGTAATTACCGTTGGTGAAGGTGATGGGACGATTTATCACTTCCGAGGCGATCTGGATGTAGCTATCTTTCCGAAGCGAAGCTAAGGAAAGATAGCGTTTACATTCAGATCGCCGAGGAAGTGATAGATCGTCTCGTCGCCTGAAACCAAGAGGTGATTATTTGCTTTATATTCCACATCAGAAACTATTGAACTAAAGAAACAGCCAAAATATATATTTCTTTGAAAAAGACATTATTTTGTGCCCCAATATGGAATATGCGTTCGACCAAATCCTGGGTGCGCACCACCAGGGACGTTCGATGCGCGCGCGTGTGCGTTAGCGTACGTGGTACGTTGCGTATTGCGCTCACGAAATACGCGCCGACGCGATGGTGTTATTACTTTTTGTGTTTCGCTGATCTCTTCAGTACACACAGTAACGCGTC
Source organism: Eucidaris tribuloides (assembly GCA_001188425.1). NCBI lineage: Eukaryota > Metazoa > Echinodermata > Echinoidea > Cidaroida > Cidaridae > Eucidaris > Eucidaris tribuloides. Next base: position 18,117 of record JZLH01S0601568.1, read on the forward strand.
CATCATCAATATTTTGAGTACGTGCGAAATAAAAGTGCGTTACACTCGGACTATCAATTTACCATCAACCGAGTGCAACGAACTTTTCTCCTCGAGTTATCTGATGGAAAAAACTACGGTTTATCTCGTGATCAACTCTTGGCCAATCATATAACTAGATTCTTAGTATGCGGAATATAATTTCGCATATCAATTTACCTTAAAAGTCATAGTAACTATCACATCTTCGCCAATTACCATACCATATTCCTTCGGTGCAGCCAACAGGGAGTATATTTCGTGAGTGTTTGCTATAATATGCGTAACATGCAGGTGCGCTAAGGTGCATGGACATCAAACGTCCCTGTTGGTGCGCACCCACGAGTGAGTTGACGTATATTCCAGTCAAAGTGTCCTTTTTTCGAGCAACACCCTTTTTATTTTCTTTAAATAGTTTTAGGTGTGGGATATAAAGCAAATAATAAACGGTAGGGTTCAGGCAATCGGATGTACTATCACTTCCTCGACGATCTGAATGGACGGTGCGTCTCAAAAAAATTATGCAAGTGGAGTGCCCTCACTGGCAATCAGAACTGTTGTGGCATGATGGTTCCTTCAACTTTAAGGGCAAAGTCCGAGGCTTCAAATGCTGCTTCTTTTGTTCAGTTTGCTTGATTTAATTATGAGATGTGTTAAGTTAACAACGAAAGGGTAAAATGTGCCACAAGCAAATTGACCAGAACAAACAACATTTGAAAGCTAAGCCTTTGCTCTTGACTTTGACGTAAGTATGAGTCACAACAGTATTTTCCAACTGTTAAAGAGGGCGCTTTTTACTTGCACTTTTCTTTGAGACACCCTGTATTATTTCCTCAGCTTCGCTTCGGAATGGGTGGTAAATCCTGATCGTTTCAGAAATGAAAGTTATACCCATAACCTTAAAAAACGGTAATCATTTTCATATTTTTAATTTTACTTACTATTTTGTGAAAAAAGAAGAATAAATAAAAAGAAAAAGAAAAGAGGAGAAGAGTAAGAGGAAGGAAAATGCATGTAAATTAATGTTTAATGTAAATCACACCAGTTATGTAAATGTGTATTCGAAATGTGTGGAGCGCGATTTGTCAGCATCTTTATATTTGAGGCCTTGGACCCATATTTATATGAGGAACAGAGTGCCTTTATGTTTGAGAGATTCAGCTGGTTTTGTTTCTCTAAAAATGGGGATCATCACCCCCCCCCCCGCCCCGTTTCGGCGGGTCACAACCATCAGTAGGCGAAGTATCTAAATTTCCTATTGGATTGGGGCTATAACCAACAACGAAGTCAAGAAACTAACACCAGGGATTCCGTTGAAACCTGGACAAATACCGCATTAACATGATCATTCTTGTCTCCCTCCTTTTTATTATGCAGGGGCTTCGTGGAATTCAGCGACTTCATGCCCAAGGTTCTAATCATAGCTACGTGGGATAAGGTTGGATTCTTTGGAGACACGGGGTCGATCAATCCTGTATGTATCGAGAACATAATTTTGACGAACAATTTCACAGATATCATTATTACCTCTTTGTGCACGGGACCGTGAAATCACTGCGTGAGGAATTGTTTTCAACGAGCGCTCAGTAACGGGAAACGAAATTGAATTACTGACTTCAACCATCTTTAACTTTTCAAAGCAACATTTTTTAAACGGAAAATGTTGTACAACAATGTTAAAGAACATTTTACAAACTTGCTGATTGCACAAAGGCCATTTAGCCTAATTGCAACCAAGAAAGTTGTAAGCATCCTGCTTGACTCTACTCAAAATGTACAAGAGGGTAAACCACAAGCTGTACATAGAAATCTTATTTGCTACAAGTTCATGAAGAAAAGATGAAGTGAATGAAGAGATTATCAGTGAAGAACGTGTCTCATTGTAATTGACACTGCGCCGTCCTCCTTTCAAAGTTCACTTGTGATTAATCTAGCGTCCTACATTATCAAGAGTCCTTGATTGTATTTATTGATTTTTTTTAGTTCCTTGAGAATTTTATATAATATCCCGTACTTGAGAAACATAAACAATACAATGCGAATACCACCACTAGCAGGGAAATATATATAATTCGTGTGAGTATAATTGTTTCTACGTTTGAGCGTCAAATGCGGAGTTCAAGCACTACCGGGAGTGCATAGGTGCAAATTACGTGCGTTAAAAGTTAAGAACAAGCTAATTGGGCAGCACTTAAGGTTTAATACCATTTTGTCTCATAGCGCTGGTTGTTTCATGTTTTTTTTATTACAATGTAGAACATGAAGACCCCCCCCCAAAAAAAAAAAAGACACCTATCCAATTATTGAAAATAAAGAAGCTAGACCAGTTGAGAAAGTAGCCGGAAGGCAATACTGTAGGAGTCCACACAAAAGTAATGAGGTAAAGAGCCAGAGAGGTCTTTGTCACTTGACCAAGACCTGGCCATTAGTGTTGGAGGAAAATTTCCTAAACCTGAATTTTTAGATTGATTGACTGACTTACTGGTTGATAAAGTGATAAAGTGATTAAGTGATTGATTGACTGATTAATCGATTGATTAGTTGGTTGGTTGGTTGGTTGGTTGATTGATTGGTTGGTGGGTTGGTTGGTTGGTGGGTTGGTTGGTTGATGGGTTGGTTGGTGGGTTGGTTGGTGGGTTGGTTGGTTGCTTCTTGCTTGCTTACTTACTTGCTTGCTAGCTTGCTAGCTTGGTTGGTTGGTTGGTTGCTTGCTTGCTTGCTTGCTTGCTTGCTTGGTTAGATGGTTGGCTGGTTGGTTGGTTGATTAGCTGATTTATCTTTTGATCAAAAGGATTGATTGATTAATTCATTAACGGTTTTTTTATTGATTAATTAGTAGGTTGACTAATTTGTTAATTGATTGCATGGTTGATTATTTTAATAATTGGGTGATAGATTTTGCACTTCCTATTTTGCTAATGAAAAACAAAACATACCACTTGATGTAACAGACGAAACATCTCACAAATGTGAAATACGGTTTCGTGATATCTGTATAAGTAAAATGTAGAATTAAATCAGTTACGAGTAACAGTATCGTTACAGTAATATCATATTACACTGGTATAAAATACTTATAGCACCAGGCGAAATGCAAATTACAGCCCTATAATCTTTGCTAATCTTTTCTTGGGGCCGGGGTGAAGAAGCGCTCACCGATATTTCTTTTCTATGGAGAATACAGCCTCCATGCCACCACTCTCACCTGAGTTCTGATGCATATATAAATCGACACCTTATATCCTTTTGCTCAAAATGATTTACTTCACTTTTGCCTAGCAATTCGATTACACTTTTACTTATTTTCAATATGATATCAAATAAATTTTCTATTTGTGTGGAAATTGGCCAGGAATATAGCTGTTGTATTTCCAATGTAATAATCTCCTTACAAAATGTGCATGTGATCACTTTCTGCTCAACGTGAATTTCTATTCGAAAATTGTACTCACAATGGTATGTACTGTTCATGAATTAATCTATTTTGGCAGAAATTTCGACGTGATCATTTCTGTTCATCCAAAGCCGTGTTTGTTGTTATTTTTTTATTTTTTATTTTTTTTTTTTGGGGGGGGGGTTTGTACTTAGTGCCAATTCAGCCTTTGCTGTAAATAATTGACTTTAAAAACGGCAGAACTAAACTTTTTCATATTTACTCCTCAGACAAATACATTCCAGGCCGTCATAGCTACAGATGAGTTTGAGACTTTCGCCCTGTTCCTGTATGACAAGCTCGAGTGGACGACGGGCACGGAAAGCGGTGGAACGTCTGATACTGGTACGAGCGGATTTGCCGCTGTGGTAAGTGCATCACAGTTGAGACTATTGGCGTAGATTCCGCAGGCTCATTAACTCTTAATATGCCAGAGGATTTAAACTGCATGGCGTTTATCTGTATTATTTGGAGCAGATCTGCGGCACGTTAAGAGTTTAATATCAAATCTCGTTCGGCTCGTTATGGCTCATTAAAGGGATCCCAAAATCGAATTAATAATGGCTTTCATTATGAAGAAACACCTTGACTTGTAAACAATTCGCCCTTAGATTCTTCATAACCCTTATCGTTTTAGCCAAAAATGGAAATTACTGGCCAAAAATGGGGAGGTTTGAGTTCACCGATTGATCGGCCGCTGAAAAAGTTGATTCGGCTGACTTCGGTATTGTGACGTCACATACAGAGATGAGCGCCCCATTAGTTGTACAGTTTTCTGAAAATTTTCGTTAAAAGTATTGGAAATGCAATATTAAGCGATGTCGGAAGAAACCTTCGGAGATGGTGAAGTACATAATTATGAATGTTGATATTAAAGAAAAAAATTCTTCCCCAGTTTTCGAATTTATAGCAATTTTTATGAGTCATGTAATTGTTAAGTGAGGGGCCATCTCGGTTACATGACCGTACTGTCAGCTAGGCCCCGGGGCTAGGCCCACAAATTAGAGACATATTTATTGGTCTAGGCCTAGGACTAGGTCCACCGTGGGGTGCAACTGCAAATTACAATTTACATGTCAAACTCAGTCATGATCATGTATCATCTTCGTTTTCTTGTTTGTGTATAATGGCCAACGTTCCACAAGGAACCAACCGGACAGGTATGGTGCGCAGTTACCTCGACGGCCCGTACGTGTATCGCGTGCGGCGGGCGAGTCTGTGGAGTCTAAGTGCGCAAATGTTGTTGGCATTAGGAGAGAACTAGAATTTTGGTTGCTTTGCTTGATGTGATGGTTATGAGCTGAAATTTGAAGTTAATTTTAAACTGGATAGATGTAACATTACTAACATAGGTCTACATCAACAGAAATATAGGCAGTACATTCCATTCCGGTATTGCAAGAGGAATGAAATAGAATTTATAGCAATTTTTATTGGCTGGTATCGGAGAGTAGATGGAACCAAAAATCGTCTAGATCTAAGTCAAGACTTCAATTTCCAAAAACTTATTGATAGAGGAAACTCCAAACGTCCAAAATGTTTGGTTGATATGTTGTCTTGTTGAGTGCCTCGATCCATCCCCACTATGACACTAGGCTAGACACTAGTTGACCAGGGTTGGCATATTTCCCGGTCAGAATCTTATTTCCCACCCAATCGTCCGGGAAATATAAATTTCTCCCATTGACTTTGTACACGAGAAGACAATTTCATATCAGACAGTGTCCGGGAAATATGATAAAAAGTGGGAAATATGCCAACCCTGTAGTTGGCACTAATGACTAACGTTAGATCTAACTGTTTAGCGTTAAGTTAGATCTAACCGACAGAACTCTATGAAGGTTAGGTCGAGACTTTTCTACTAAGTCTAGGTAGACTATGACTTCCATTCTGACCAACCACCAAATGAATTCAACAACAAAAAGTCTGATTATTTTAAACTTACCAGTTGTTGTTCCCTTGTCTGTCTTCGATGTCTTCATCAGCTTCAGGCCCACGCCGACGGACAATGTCTGCCTCCGCCGCCTCGTCGGCGTACGCGTCCAGCGCAGCTCAGGCTCGTATTGGTACGGCTGCACGTTCGCATGGTCGGGCCTCCTGAACTCCATCTCAAACTCCTCTTCAATCTCTCCTTCTTTACTCTCCATTTCACTTCCCGCTTCTTCAGCGTAGCTTTCTTCTTCTGACTGTTCTGCTGGTTGACTTTCTGCCATTTTCAACTAGCAATTCGAGAAACTTTTGAGAAAATCCGAAAAAATTTAATACGAGGAACGTTCTAATGCGTGTGTGTAAATATATCGGTAGCGAATGGATCATGGATGGAAGCTCTGTATGTGACGTCACTCCGCCTCGGCTTATTCTCGGACCGTCTCGGCCTTTTTCGGCCCGTTTCGGAGAGTTGATTTTGAAAACTTAATTTCAGCTTTATGATCCATTTGTGAGAAAAAAACATTGTCCTATTCGAAATCTTCGTAAAAAATCTTGTAGAATAAGTTGAATGTTATTTTCAGTTTGATTGGTTTCTGGGGCCGTTTAATATTAACACCTTGGCACAACTTGGTTACATAAAACCAAACAAACAAACAAACAAACAAACATACAATAAGATCACAAAATTACCAATTCTCGTCACCGAATCGCAGCTAGTTCTGTGGTTAGAGAGGCAGTCTTCATATTTGAACATCCGTGGTTCGAATCTTGTGGGAGGCAATATTTTCAAAGCTATTTGAATCATCTTTTTAGAATTAGATTGGAGATGGGGTTTATTTCGTCAAACGAAACTTAGAAAATAAAGTCAGCTGGTGAGATTTCCAAGCTCATGGATATTAGTGAGCCTGTCGCCAAATGTACGTCGATATAGTCTCAACCGTGCAACACACCAGTAAGCTAGTTCGTAGGTGGAAGATGGGACGTGTGATCCCATCTTTGCAGAGCGCGTATCTTTTCCAGTCAATCTAATGCGGCAATC
>JZLH01S0601568.1:27035-32568 GCA_001188425.1 Eucidaris tribuloides
CAATAAATAAATCAATTCACTTAGTACGAGGGTATATCAAAACGTTCTCGGCCTCACCTAGAAGGCAGGGCAGCATCTCCAAATCTGTGATGCAGTTGTAAACTACAATGTTTGTATGGTTATGCACTAACATTCGAAATGCGTCTGTCCTTATATATTTTTGAGTGAGGCTCTATGAAAGTCTGCAGATCTAGTGAATATCCAAAAATGAACACAAAAGCTCGTGTGGTAATTAAATATCTGTATAAAAGGGGCATGACACCCAAGGCCATCCATGATGACGTGGTACAAACACTCTCCTTCCCATTCCATCGTAAAGAAGTGGACTGCCGAATTCTAAGCGGGGGAGAGTACAGAAGAGGATGATCCAAGGTTCGGACGCACAAGATCTTCAACAATAGAAGAACAAGCGGACGCTATTCACAGCATGGTGCTGAAAGACAGACGCGTAGATATTCAGCACATAGCCGACACTATGGGCATCAGTTATGGTTCAGTGCAGAGTGTTTTAGCTGTCCGCAAGATGGGTTCCGAGAATGACTCTAGATCAGAAGCTTGCCAGACTCGATACTTCAATGGAACTTCTGGCCCGCTTCCAGACTGATCCAGACAATTAATTTCTTATACTAGAATTATCACCCGAGATGAAACATGGGTTCATCACTTTGAGCCAGTATCAAGCATGCAAAGCAAGCAGTGAAGCACCATGGATCTCCCCCTCCCAGAAAGTTCAAGCAAGTGGCGTCTGCTGGGAAGATCATTGCCCCTGTTTTGGGGGATAGCAAGGGTGTCATTATGATTGACTACCTCCAAAGCGGTCCGACAATCACTTGGAGCTACTACGCCTCAGAATTACGTCAGCTGAAAGAAGCTATTACGACAAACCGCAGGGGGAAGCTGCGTGCTGGTGTCCTTCTGCTGCAGGACAATGCACCTGTCCACACACCGCAAGTTGCAGTGGCTGAAGCTACCAAGTGTGGGTTTGAATTGTTGCCCCACTCACCTTATTCACATGGCCCCATCTGACTTCTACCCGTTTCCCCTAACTCAAATCCAACATTCGTGGACGCCATTTTGAGTCGGATAATTGTCAAGACTCTTCTGTCCCTAAGTATAAATTTTAAATTAACTAATGACCTACTTGAATGACCGGTGAATGAAATGATGGCTGGGCGGTGAAAATAGCCTCCGTGGTGTTGTAGAAGTCCCTCCCTCGTTGTGCAGTGTGTAAACGAAAAGTAGTGAAGACAAAGACGAAGCAACCCCGGGGTTTAACGCAAAGTTCGAAAAAGAAAAGGCGGCTAACGGTTGATCCCGGCCAAAAGCGTTACCGGCAAGCAAGCCCTTTCTCTGCGGCAGTGAAAATGAGTCTCGTAGAACCTCAGCCCGTGTTTCAGTTTTATTCGTTCGTCCAAAATACTCAACTGCTACCACACATTCTTTCACCGCCATCTAACAAAACTTGTTTACTTGAATTCCTACATAGCACCGGACAATCTATTCTTCCCTCTTCATATGAATAATTTATTAGAGGTCCTTGACTAACGACCAGTTTATGAGTCTGTTACTAAGGGCTCTAAGCATTTTAAATAAACGTACCTCGGAAACAATTCTCCACCTTGTCCGCAAAAATTACTGTATATATTTAAATACAATTACCCTTGTGAGATATTAAAGCATACTCTATCTAATTCTCACGTGACAATAATGACGTCATTAAGGCTGTAGAGTCCTACCTGAGCACCAAAATGAAGCCTTCTACCATGAAGGCATCGGAATGTTGGCGCACCGCTGGACAAAGTGCATTGAGGTGAAGGGGGACTATGTTGAAAAATAACCAAGAACTAGGAATATCCTGACAACCCTTCTTGGTGAGGCCGAGAACTTTTCAATCTACCCTCGTAACTAATGAAAAACTCTCACTTTCACTGAAAGAAATGAGCTTATCTTAAACGGTGTCATTTCACTCAGTATGGTCACAAATCATTAAAAGGTAGGTTTAACTTAGAAACAGGTGACATTATCCCCCCCCCCCGTGCCCCTTCGGACGTCCTCATGCTAAACCATTTCAGGGGCAAACACATAATTGTCAGTCATACGTAATGCTGGATAATAACACATACAAAATAATGCCTATGAGGTACCACATACACCATTCCACCAGTCACCACAATAATCTGATAAATTCGCACAAACCAAGGGTAAGGAAAGTACCAAATATCATTATTATGACAGTGAAATGTCTTCAAAAGTCAAACATTTTTATGACATTGCAAAAGTTTGAATTGTCATATTTTTCACCCAAAGTATCTCCTATCTATTTTAATGCTGATAAGATGCACGACTTTATCGCGGCATTGTGGTGAAAGGTGACAAAACGTTTTATGACATAGGCTAACATTATTATAGAGCTTCAATAAGAAAAATCTAAACTTTGATATATGAGACACCCGGCAGCTCTCAAATGGACAAATAAACACCCTAGAATACAAGCGTTTGATAAGTTATGCTGCCACTGGAAAGATGTGAATGAATAAACAATTAGTACTCGGGTGGAGTACAAAATAGTCTAGATCTCCACACAGTAAATCTTTGGGAGGAATGGGCATTATGAATCCAGTCAACCTTAGTAATCGTAAATTATTATTTTTTTAAAGCGCTACATGATTTTGATTTTTTTTTCAGGGCTTTATTTTTAGACCTTATCAAAGACACTTAGAGCATGGAGGATTATGTAGTTCACAATTTGTTTTAAACTGTGGTCAATGTTAGCCTGTGACTTTTACGTTCCGTCCTCATCTTTACCGTTGCAGATACGATGAGAACCTTCCCACGCTACCACAGCATGCTGGGCCATCAGGTCTTGTACATCCAAGGAGAATGTCTAAATGACGGAGACATCTGGCTCCGCTACGGTTCACAAGGTGATGCAATCGCTATCACCAATTGCACGTGGCTGAGCAGGGAACGTTCTTGGTGTATCACTCCGTACTTTTTCCAGGTTGGCGAAATAGAATTTGCCGTCTCGGACAACGGTGGCCAAACTTATCCATACGAGGGAAATGTCTTTATTGGTAAGACAATTTGTCATATTTTTGTTTTCTATTCTAATCCATTGGAATGTATTTGGTTTTGCATTTTGCATGACATTGCAGCATTTTAATTGACCAAAGATACTGTGTCCTCTCTAACCTGCTAGCGGCCATCTCTCTATAACAGCCAACCTACCAATAGCGGGGAATAAAAGGCATTGCAGAAGATAATGTGTTTAAAAGCCTCCACACAGCATAAGCCTATGCAAATGCAACATATTTCGGGGCTTTTACTCGAGTATTTAGTAGATTTCACTGCATGTTATTATTTTTGGAAAGCTATTGTCACAACCAGTTGGTCTTCACCTGAGAAGGATTGATAAAATTTCTTTCTCGGTTATTATTTATCCAACAATCACACATATAGCCATACTTGTATGAGCCTGAGGCCCATGCGGAGGCCTAAAACAATATATTACCCTAAAGGATTCACTACATTACTATAACTACTTCTAAAACTACTCATTAATTCCTTTACTAGCAGTACTACCACTAACGGTACTACCGGTACTCTTATTCTTATTAGTGCTGCAGCAGTGCTATGCTTCTCCTGTACTCCTCCTCCGCCCCTACTATTCAAAGGTATTGGCTAACATTTACCACAGTTAAAAAAATCTGAGCTACATGTTTCCCCATGCTAGCATTGTCTTTGATAAAGTCTGTAAATGACGCCCTGAAAAAAAATGTATTTTAAAATGATTATTTAGTGCTTTAGAAAAGTGAAAATCGTAAGTTCATCGGATTCACCTGCCCATTTTCTCCCATAAACGTACTGTGTGTACACCTACGCTATTTAAACTCGCCCCGAGTTTTAATTGTTTATTCATGCATAACTTGCCATTGGCACTGTAACTTGCCAAACTTGTTTTTTATTCTAGGGTGTTTATTTGTCTTTATGAACACTACTATATAGTTCAGATATCAATACATTTTTTAATTGAAGCTCCACAAAAAAAGTTAAAAAGAGTAAATAAAAAACTCCGCAATTTGTTTTGTAAATTTTACCTGAGAGGTGAATTTTACCAAAAATTATGTAAACTATATATGCATAACATTTTTGCAGATTTTTACCTAACATGTAAATTTTACAAATTTTATTCAAATCATTATGTTATTTAACATAATGATTTACATAATATTTTCAAAATGTACATGTCAGGCAAAATTTACAGAAAGGTTTTGCAAAATAATATAGTTTCCAAAAATTTGTGTAAAATTTACTTCTTAGGTAAAATTTACACAACAAATTGTGGAGTTCCTATTTTACATTTTGACTTCATTTTCTATTTTTTTTTTCATTGTGTACGTCGTAGCATTAGTAGTGCGTGGTACGTACACTGTACGTACTACGCACTACTAATGCTACTACTACCATCACTACGTCTATAACTACAATATTCTTAGTAGGTCACTAACTTCTACTACGTAGTATAACTTTTATCATTACTATTACTGCTAACTGCTCAACTACTACTACTTACTGGACCAAGCACATCTGGAGCTCTAGCAGAGCTTTAAAATATATTTTTAGTTTTTTTTTTTTTGCGCTCTACAAATTTTATATTATTAATATTATTATACTTCTCCTACTTCTGATAGATGATTCGTGTATAATCACGACCTTCTTCAAAGCTGTGCGCATCATTGTATATCTCGAATTTGTCAGTTAACCCCTCAAAAATGGTATTTATAGTTCTTCTTGCTTCAAATTGTAGTTGATATCGACAACACACCTCCTTCCGTCAATCGACTCAATCCCCATAGTGATTCGTGGATGTATGCAGATCGCCCTGTAGCCATTGAATGGGATGCCTCCCTCATAAACGTTACCATGATAAGCATAGACATATTAGGTAAGTTGTCACCCTTTTTCATTTCTTTGTTTTTTTTTTTTATTTAGAACGAGTAATAACCAAACATAATTTTGTTCTCATGTTAATTAGCAAATGCTGGTGTACTGTGATCATTTCAGGTTGCTTTTTTGAGATTTGTTCGTTTGTTTGTTGTTGTAATTGTTGTTGTTGTTGTTGTTGTTGTTGTTTTTTGAAGGGGCACCAAGTGATGTCCCTCCCCTGATCATTCTGACGATTAAAAAAGCATGAAAAAAAAACATTTTTAACAAACAATGGTATAGAAATTAGGAAATAGTGGGGAAGGCCCCACGGAGGGAGGGAGCCGAAGGAGAGACGGCCCCTATTGCTTTCAAAGTAAGGAAAATGGCCTGGATTTTACTGTTTTCAAAAATGTCGCCCCTGCCCCCATTGTTGTTAATTTGTCTAGTACTGCTTTTCGTCGTCTTCGGCCCCAATAAACAACCGTGCTTGTCGAAAGCTTGTATACAAACATTCCAAGCTGTGAGAAAGCATAGTGAAGATAATTTCACTATACTTTCGAACTTAATGCTTGGTATATTTGTTTTATATCCCTCCAACTTAATAAAA
>JZLH01S0601568.1:43275-56242 GCA_001188425.1 Eucidaris tribuloides
TTTACAGGGCCACGACGTTAATTTGCTTAACATGACCGAACTGTATGTTCACTGCACTGTATTCGTCGTCCAATTTCTCGATTAGAAAAGCCTGCGTCGCCGAGAGCTAGTATGATCTGGCCCTTCTCGATGTCTGTGAGGTGAGTATACTTCTTCGAACTCGACATTGCTGAAACTTAGAAGTAATTTAGCCAGCGAAAATGTAACTGGGATGTTGACACACCAAAATCCAGGACTGGAATGACGCTGAAAAATCCGCCTCGCGCGTCTTTATGTGCGTATTCAAGGCGCGCGCGCGTAGATTGTTTTCTTCCCGCCCACTTGGAATGCGCGGATTGGTTGGCCCCGCCTCCCTGTCTCTTCACTGATTGCCGATTTTTTACCATTTCCCCCCATTTTTAACCAATAAACACTGATTTTGTTTTGTTTATGTTGAATAATGCATTAACCCTAGAATCCCCTTTTGCTGTTAAGCTTGCTTGGAAATGATGTAATGTCATCAAATGCCGCTTGAAAACGGTTAATGAAACCATGCTATTACCGAAACAGATTGTTTTGTTGTTATGTAGATGTAGATTCCTTACAAAAGTCACTTTTTTCTTGTAACTTTTCAAAACGTTACCTGTTAACGAAACAGTCAATAAACCAGACACGGAAATGTGTTTTCTATAGGAAATTTTGTGCTTAATAAAATCAGCCACAATTTCAGACAAATAAAAGAGCGATTTTTTCATGGGTCGTCGATAAATAAAACCTTCTTTTAACCAAAAACATATTTTTTCTACCAGAAAATTAGAAAAATGTGGGTCACTTACCAAACACAATGATTTCATAATTAATCTCTTTTAAAAGGTATAATCTATGAAAACCGAAGCACAAAAGAATGTTTTATTGATTCGTGCACTTCAAACAAGACCGTAATAATATTTGTGAAAAACGAGCACAATTTGTCACGCCATGTTTCCTACAGGTTCATGGCGCGTTTCTGGTGATCGGCGCGTATCGACCCAATTACGTATGCAAATGAGTTTGTCTATGGCGTGGTACCACGCGTTTTTGGGAAGGTCCTGTTCGTGACTTATTTTCGCGGGGTATCGTTGTTGGAAGTGATGCGCGTTTATGACTCAAGTAATCTACAGATTTCGCGGTTTAACATATGTGACGGGGATGTTATATATGTAACGCAATAATTTCTTATCCACACGAGCTTCCCTGCGCCGCTTCTAATGACCGGCTGTGTATATCAATGCGATTCCATGACATTAGACTAGGTGACAGTTGCTGTAACATAACTTCATGCACTAAACCTGTCCTGAACCCTAAGCTGAACCATAGGACTAACCAACACAAGCCCAAGCAGTGTTCTGAGCAAACCAAAAGACAACCCTAATTCTAACTCTTTATCTTCTGACATATTGTTACTAAAGCAAAATGTTGGGTCACCATTAATGCATGCATGCTTGAGAGTGTGTTATTATTATACGTACATGTTGCTTGATCGATATACAGGGTGGTCCAGAAAGAATGCTACGAGTATGATCGCTAATTTCTTCACCATTATGGGCAAAATGTAATTAATTTTATTTCGTTGGTTAGAACATTGGGCCGTATGCATAAAAATAGTAATTGCTTTTTCTAGCCTTTTTCTTGAATCCATATGCATAAAAAAATAGGAATTGCTTGCAAGCACAGATTCTTGCTTGCCTGCAAAAAAATTTTGAAACAAAGGTTGTTCTTGACAACCTGATAGTTTGCCCGGGGTTTGCAGGTTTGTCTGGTATGACAAATACGAGAATATGCAAATTGATTCCGACCATCATACACTCCAGAAATATCAGTAGAATCGTTCCTCGATGGTCACATAAAGAAACATCCATAAATTTGTATACATTAGTGAAGTTATCTTTTGTAACTCCCACGACAGGAAATGCTTCTCCTCTCACCCGTAGTTTTTTAATACATTATACGAAACCCGCCTTTGTGCTCCCATGAAAGTAATGGGCCGTATAAAAAAACACTTGCCAACGTCCTTCAAGCCAAAGATGGATTTCAAGCGATTGCTCTTTTTCGTATGCACAACATTTTGCTTGTGTTCAAACCGTTTTCTTGCCATTCGTGACAACCATACAATAGCAACGTCACGGCGGTGCGAACAACAACAAAGGCCAGATCCGCACGAGTCGAATACGTATGGGAAGAAGCCTCCTATCTTCACAACTCGCGGTCAACGGACATAAATACATTTTAAAACACGCAACGTATCTCCAGGATTGAGTTAAATCTTTAACCCCCTTCCTGAAATATTTTCCCCAATTTTTTTCTTGATATAGCAGAAAAGGTATTTCTTGATTTATTCTCGTTTGTGCAGCTTTGGTTTGGTCTAAATACGAGCATGGACATGTTTTAAACTCGAATGTAATAATTAAGCAAAAGCGCTCAAGCTGGTATTGAGGAGCTTGCAAAAACCCAAGGAAATTCTTGTCAAAACAAGGAAAAGGTTCTTCTCATGCATACGTTTTTCAGCAATTTCTTTCACCTCTTGCATGAGCTTCATTTTGCTTGACAACCAATTGCTGGTGCTTGAAGCAATTCCTAACAAGTAATAGCTGCTTTTTATGCATATGGCACATTCTTTTTCCAATAAAATGATACCAAGATCATTGATTTTGAGTAAGGGTGTTTTTTTTTTATTCTAGGGCCATTTTTCGGAGGCAATGCAATTTCCCAAATTTCCAATTTTTCAACAGCGGCGGTCATTGGAACGCCGAGATATTCTGGCGTCTCAGCTAACTATACCGGGCAAACCGCAATGACAAAAGGGCTGGAATGCCATCGCTTTCATAAGGAAGACAATGCGAGCTGTATCTCCATTGTCATCGAGGTTTGTCCGTTATGGTAAGCTGAGACGCCAGAATATCTCGGCGTTCCGATGACGGCCGCTGTTGAAAAATTGGAAATTTGGGAAATTGCATTGCCTCCGAAAAATGGCCCTAGAATCAAAACATCTTATTCAAAATCAATGATCTTGTTATCATTTTATTGGAAAAAGAATGTTCTAACCAACGAAATAAAAATTAATGACATTTTGCCGATAATGTTGAAGAAATTAGCAATCGTACTCGAAGCATTCTTTCTGGGCCACCCTGTATAAGCACGAAGTCGACAACTAGAGTGAGGAGAATTATAGATATGGACTGTTGTTCGAGGCATTGTTGATACTATTATTCCTGAGGGATCTCAAGCCCATGCTGTGACCCGAAGCTTGCTTAGGGTCATAGCATGGGCTTGAGATCCCGAGGGAAAATTTGTATCAACAGTGCCTCGTACTACATCAGTTAATATCTGTTTTATATACCGCAATACCGAATCCCTCACTGTAATTAGAAACGGCACAGAGTTAGAATCATCTGCCTAACGTGTTAAAACCAATGCGCAACATGTCAACAACACATGGAACCTTGACTGAATACGTCGCAGAATTTACGCTGTTCACTGGTAACTCAGACGCTGGATTTCTGCTTCAACTGCTACTATTTTGACGTGCCGCTAAAATAGATTTCCAATTTTATGATTAAACAAGTACCTGCTGTCATATTGCGTACAATTTTTATCGCGACACGGCTAACGTATGTACGCTAGTATACCGAATACCGCGTACTAATAATGATCGCTTCGCACAACTAGCGTTGCGCTGCTCAGCACAGCGCGAACGGCCAAACGTCAGAGGCAAATCGTGTATAGGGCGCCGCAAACACCGGGCGGCGGGCAGTTTTTTGCGGGCAGTGTGATTACTATGGTATGGGGCAGTTTGAGGACTATGGGGCAGTTGAAGGGCTATAAGGCGAATAGTACATTCAATGCCTGTTATTTAAACCAATCAGATTCAAGGATTCTTAGTATGAGGTATAAAAAGGATTATATCTTGATTGATTTGAGGAGTTTGATCACAAAATAGATAAACTTCATTTTACTGACTCCGAAGAAAATGCATTTTTTGCCCAAGTTTGTACATGCGCTTATAGGAAAAATAAATAATAAAAAGAAAATATGTTGTACTATAGTTTGTATTTTGGCGTTTAACCAGATTATTGCTAGGTGGGTAGATAGTAAATGTGTTGATGTTAATAACTCAAGCTTGGTGGAAAATTGATGTAACCCGCTTTACGATGAAATTCTCATTGTTTCTGCGAATACACCCAAACCAGGTCTTGGACTGTAACTGTTTCATGTATATGGGAAGAAAGCACTGTCCTTCCAGCCTTGTGAGAACCCTTTAGATCCGGAGCCGTTTCCATGATCAGTTATCATTAAGCTAGCAGTTCCATGAGTTGGGAGCCGAAGCCACCATTGAATTATGATATGAGGTGACTCAGATCGTCACTAATAGAGACCAAGACCGCCCAAAATTTAGCTTGAACTACGGCAAATTTGTGTAACTCAGAGGTCGAATTTACTAGCCTAAGTAAAGTGCCATTAGCGCGATGTTGGGAAGTTTGAGTTCCATGCAATGTTATCGGTTACCTCGTGGGGTTTTGCATACCTAGAAGTATAAGCTCGTCACACAACCCCCCCCCCCCCAAGAAAAAAAAAACCGTGACACGGGTTGTAGGTGTGTAATTGTTTTCAAGTAGCAACCAACCTTGCCATACTAGAGATAATTTGCACATACTGCCTACATTTTCTTTCCTTCTTTGTCATTCTTGTACAGGATTTAAACCCATGTCCTTGCGTTCTAAGTCAGGCCCTCGCCGATCAAGCACGCTTCCGGGCACTTGACGACTGTGATTTGACGATGGCAGAGCAAGATGATGATTTGGAGGATTGTTTTCTACGAGAAGGAATTAAGCACTGTGTGGTTGACATACTTACCAGGTAAAGAATAATGAAAAATAATCAATAATAACGTCTTATTTACCCAGGGTAGCCACTCTAATCACAGAGACTGCTCTACCAGCGAGCCCTACACCCGGGGGGGGGGGGGGAAGGTCAAATATAGTGCTGTACACATGCGTGACCAAATTATTTCCAGACACCCCCTAAACAAGTTTTTCTCTGTGTGCAAAATAACCCCCTAAAAAGTTTATCGCGGACTTCATTTACTCATTTTGGCCCCTAAACAAGATGTCGCCAGAATATGACCCCTAAACAAGCTTTGTCTACTTGCCAACAATAAACTTGAACAGAAAAAAGCTTGGGGGAAAAACATACCCTAAACACGTTTGGCCAGTCCTTAAAAAAAGCTTTGAAGAAAGAAACATACCCTAAATACGTTTGACCAGTCTTTCAAACCATCCTGTTTTTGGAAAATCTGTGTTTTTGATACCCTTAACGAGTGCACGCGCGGCCCGCGGCTAAAACTGAAAAAACACCCCTTTAAACGCGTTTTTTTTTTTTTTGTCACGCATTTGTACAGCAATAAATTTGAGTGCCCCCCCCCCCCCGGGGCCCTGCATAACATCAATGGCATTATTACCCTTTTATGTTCTATTATGCCGAGTGCCTGGCTAGAAAGCAGAAAGTACCATTTTTAAAAGTCTTTGTTATGACCCGGCCGGGGCTTGAACCCGCGACCTTCCGGACGTGAGGAGGACGCTTTAACCACTAGACCATCACGCCAGTAATAACGCTTCCACTATCCAAAAAAAAATTTTATGGCAAAATCATAAATCAAAATCATAATCATAATCACAAAATGTTATTCATGATCGTTATAGCCTATAGTCAGGCCATTTATTTCAATATTGATTGAGTGATTAATTTATGTAAAAATAGAGGGATGGTTGATTAACTGAGTGCGTTGATTGATTGATGATTGATGATTGATATGATTGATTGATTGATTGATTATTGAGTGATGTGATTGTTGAATTAGTTGATTGATTGATTGATTGCATTGATTGATTGATTGATTGATATGAATAGTTGATTGATTGATTGAATTGATTGATTGATTGTATTGATTGATTGATGATTGATTGATTAAAATGACTTACCAAACTTTATAATCATATTTCTCTCCAGCGCTCAAGGTGCCGACTCCGTATGCTGCTACGACTTAGAGGAAATCCTGGTGTATGCTAGGAACAGCGATTCCGGAAGCTTTCCACGCCGCCGTAGTGTCAACGGCCTGCCACCTTACAATGCACCCACAAAGGTCCCGGTGATGTCCACGTGGGTTGCCGACATCCTACCTTACTATAGCTGCTGTGTTATTGGCGATCAATGTGGGTATTACGAGGAGTTCCGCCCAACCCGAGACTGCCGAACATACATCCCACCGAAGATAGGTGAGTAAAGTCATTCCAAATACATGAAATATAGGCAGGGATGGGCAATTACATTCCAAATTACATTCTTGGCCAGGTGCAAATCACCATGACAAAAACCTACATGGCCTAGCCAGAAGAGGTTATTTTCATGTTAATTAAAACCTGTTGTCCTTAGCGACACTCAAACATGTAATTAGGAATGTAATTATGAATGTAATTGGCCCAACCCTGGAAATAAGCTAGCTTTTACAGATCCAATCCCTGGACGAGATTTGATCACATTATTTCCGCCTTTCCAGAATGACGAGACCACATCCTTTAAGGTGTCAGTTACTCCGGTGACAATCGGAAGTGTTCTATTGAAGTACGGTTAAAAGACGGAAAATGACGGAGATAAGATTAAAAAGTCCAGTACAAAATGGCGTACCGACATTTTACGCAAATAGCTTAAAATAGATGTCGCCTCCGCTGCCAACGTTACTGATCTGTATCACTCTATCTGAAGCTAGAGCAATTAATATTTGTTTTCTTCATGCGCGGTGGAACCTTTGGAACATACAATGGAGTTTGGGGGGGGGGAGGGAAGCCATCGTTCACAAACAATGGCGCCCCCCCCCCAACTCCATTGTCAATCTGAACGTTCCGCCGCGCATCTTTTTTTTTTTGCCTTTCGAATACGGCTTAGGCCTATTTCATCTAGAAAGTTTGCACTGTGATGGATTAAAAATGAACACACACACACGCCAATCACACACACACACACACACACACACACACACACACACACACACACACAAACTTAAACCATTGAATTATGTTCGTTTTGTGCACGGCAAACACCGTCGCACTACTACTCTTACTACAACTAGTCAGTCATCACAAAAATCGGCCGTAAGCATTGAGTCGAAAGAGAATACATTATGTCAGTTACAATATGATTTTCTAAAACGTACTTTATCCTGGTTTATCCGTTAAACAGGTAAGAATATTTCTTTTATCACCTTTGATAATACAGCTACTATATTTGGTGATCCTCACTTCGGCAC
The DNA here is from genome assembly GCA_001188425.1 of Eucidaris tribuloides. Lineage (NCBI taxonomy): Eukaryota > Metazoa > Echinodermata > Echinoidea > Cidaroida > Cidaridae > Eucidaris > Eucidaris tribuloides. The sequence continues at coordinate 50,591 of JZLH01S0601568.1, forward strand.
ATTTGACGGTGTGGCCTACACCTTCAACGCTAAAGGCGAATACATCTTGATGAGGACTACCACTGGCGCACCTATTAAATTTGAAATACAAGGCCGCATGGAACAGATGCCCTCCTGGGATGGTACGTACTAATGGTTCAAGGAAATTTACCAGGTCAACTAACAGACAACTACCCCTAAGCCATCACACAGGGATTTTATTGACCGGAGGGGTAATTGTACGGATTAAAGTTGACCTAGAGGGGTAGGAGTTTGTTATCTGGGTGGTAGTTTTTTTTTTCTACGAACTTTTTTTTCTAACAGAGCATGCGTACTTACGTTACTCGCCACGTACTATGTACACGCCACGTACTATGTAAATCGTCGTGTCAGCGCAAGAAAACCCTTAGACGCGCTTGATTAAAAAAAAAAAGTCAGTGCAGAAAGGCCCTTATGGCACACGCGCGTCAGTGCAGAAAGGCCCTCACATGAACATGTGCGCGTGTATACTAACGTCATTACTGCGCGTTCATGCGCGTGTTCCGTTACGGCCTTTGAGCAATGACGCGCACGTTCTATAAAGGCCCGGTAAGGGCCTTTCTGGACTGACGGGTTTATGAGTAAAGGGTGTCTAAGGGAGTTCTTGCGCTGACGCGACGAAATGAAAAATTACCGTTGCGGTCACCCAAGCCCAGTGGGCTGAGTGGTTAGAGAACTTGACTGCAGTCTGTAAGGTCTCTTGTTTAAATGTTGCCTGTAGCGAGTTTACATTTTTGTCTTTTAAAGTAGATAGGGGATGATGTTAATTTTGTCAGGCGAAATAAACAAAGTCAAGACGTCCGTAGAGAATGAACACAAAAATGCAATACAAGCAGGGGAAATAAGTTCGAAGGAAATAATCGCGTCTGAGGGTAGTTGTTATTGGAGTGTAATTATCCTAAGACGTAATTGTGTTACTTTTAGTTGTCCAGTTTAATTGTCCCGATGGTTATTTTCCGTGGGTAGTTATCTGAATAACAATGGCACTAAGCTATCAATCTGTTACCCTACAACATGGCACAACCTAAATGTCGCATTATCGCATTTTTATCTTGGTCTCAAACTTCAACGGTGATTTGGGTTGGATTGAACTTTTCTAAGATTTTTTTTTCTCAATTGTATGAACTAGCAATTGTTCTTCTGTATAATTTTGAAATTTGGAAATCGAAAACGAATGGGAAGTGATTATGCTTGCTAAATCTATTTTACCAGGCCAATACTTTGTCATTCTGTGTTCTTGGCACGCACCCCTTTACTTTTGAAAAGAGCAAGCCCTCAATTGCATTACATGCAGGCATTGAAGTGGCCCTACTTTTCCAACGTGCCCCTACTTTTTATCTCTTAGGTTTTTTTTTTCATTTTCTATTGTCAAACTTTGATCATATCATGGCTGATAATTTTACTTTCTACTATTTGCATACAGTGTGATTCAAACAGGAATACCCATGTCCATTCCCTGATATTTGAAAGTCGGAAAAAGAGATCATTGATGCGATATCTGAGGAATGATAGTAAATTATTTATTTTCATGTAGTAGATTGTTCAATAGTATTCAGTCGTGGATGACTGCTAACCATTCGATTTTGAAATGTTTTACAAAAATAATTGTTCAAGATTAATAACAGCATTATAAGAGATTATATCCGGAATTTCTGTTATAATATTGAATGGTGGCGTCGTCACCAATCACTGCTAGAAAGAACACAATGTTCCACAGTGTGTTCGCATCGTCGGCTATGTGAAAACACCCGAAGATAGTGTCACACTGTGGTTAGGTCTTTCACAGAGTGTTCACATCGTGATGTTTTGTTCCACACTGTGAATTGATAATTCACAATGTTGAAAAGCTCGAATTTGATACTGTGAAGAGATTTCACACTGTATTTTACATTGTGTTTCACACTTTGGGACACTGTGTTTTTTTCGGCAGTGGTGTTTAACATGAGTATTTTTCTTCAACAAAACAGGAACAATGGTGAAAGCCACTCGGCTCACCTCTGTCGCGATGAGAGAGGGAGATCTGGAGCCGCCCAATTGAATTTCAACACAACCCCAGCGACATTCTGCAAGTTGTCTTTCAGGGAGATTATCTCAAGATAGACAGGCAGCGACGACAAGTTCTCGGTTACTCCGGTAAGTCGAAATTATCTCCAAGGCTTATTCGCCGAACTTACAATCCCAGCACCATCTAGCAGTGACAGTAGTTAATTTGTACTGAAAGAAGCATATGCGACCTGTCACCACGATACCCTGATAAATTTACACATCTTATGAAACATAAACATAGAAAGGAAAAAAACATGGGTGAAAAATATAAATATTCAAACTTTTGCAACATGTAAACGTCATAAAACTCTTGATTTTTAAGAACACTTCCTTTTCATACTTAATACCATAATTACGATGTTTGACAAAATCCTTACCTTTGGGTTGTGCGACTTTATCAGGGTATCGTGGTGACGGGTCATATATACATATCACTTTCTCACTTACTTTGCCGTATAACACGAGTACATTTTCGCACATTCATAAAACTAATTAATCAACCATTTAGTGCAAGAGGGTGGGGAGGAAGAAGACGTTATGAATGGATTGACAACATAAAAGTTTGGAGAAATGGAATGGATAATGCAAGAAATAAAAATGGCCTATAAAATAAAACGCTTACGCCTCTTACAAAGCGCTACGGCACGCTGAACTGGATCATCAATACTACATTCTCTTAATCCTTACAAGTCCTTCCAATCCTTATTGTTAGGCCTCTATCGTTGATCCATTTGCAGGATAAATGACATATTATTTTCAATCCTAAATATATGTTTAATTTGTGTAAAACCATCAAACAAAGATGTCCATGTTGAGGCCTATACCATCCATCGTCAAACCAACATGACCAACATTCCTCCTCTCGGGCAACACTGCGCATATGGTACATTAATATTTTAAAATCCTTAGTTAAGTTAAGCAAGTGTGTAGATATTATTTACACCTTTCTCTCTATGTTTGCGTTTCTTTTACACCTTTCCCGTTCACTTCTTTCTTTTTCGTCATGCTACAGATGGTATCTACCTCACCTTTCCAAGGGTTTACGAAAACGGTAACGTCACCCAAGTTGTCGTAACCTTCCAGGATTCGCAGATTGGTGTGGTTGTTAATGGAACCGTGGACGGCATGTTTGTTCAAGTTATTATGCCCGACGGCTTCAAGGTAGGACCCTCTGCCCAGAAAACATAAGATATTTCACTTTAAACCCAGTTGATATTTCAAAGTTATTTACTATTTTGGTTGTTTGTTCGTTTCTGTGTTTTTGTTTGTCAGTACTGATAGACTGGTAGAAAGCATAACTTTGTAGGTCCAAAACCGGGCATCCGACTATTTCAGAATTAAGGAAACGTTCGGGGAGTTGTTTTTTTTTAAGACAATACTCACGTCCCCAATCCATAAGAGTAACACGTTCTACGAATTATCACGAACTCGTCCGCTTCTTTCAACAGTGTACATGGCATAACACATCCCCCCCTCGTATTTAAGTTTGATTTTTTTGTGTGATTTAGAAGCCATTCTTCCGTTTACATTTTGTGACGAATATATCGCTAGAACAATGACGCACTAATAGTTATGGGGAATAATGAAACGATGAGTAATGATAGAAGATTGAAACTATATTGTCGAGAATGTCTAGTGTAGGCATAAATATTTGGTTGAAAGGGCACTATGTGTGACAAACCGAAACATTTGGTGTGGATAAAATAACAGAACGCAGACCAGTCAGTCACGTGATGTTTACAGCAAGGAAGTCCCGCGTCAGATCACATGACCGTTGAAGACTACTTGAAGTGCTGTTGTTACTTTCGTGTATAGGGCTACATGCAGGGACTACTTGGAAACTGGAATGATGACCCAAGTGACGACTTCACGTCGGAGGGAGGACAAATCATCAATCCGAATTCCACATCGGAAGTAATTTACCAACATTTTGGGCAGACGTGTGAGTATCTTCAAGTCAATTTAATGTGGCAATCCGGAGACAAAACGTTCTGTGTTTCTGCAGCCGTTGCACTTTTCTTGTTTTCCTTCTTTTTCGGTGACGAGATATCGGGATAAGTGCCGTAAGTTTCGCCTTTTTCGAATGGTCATGTATTGGATTAAGTCTGTTTTGTCCCTTTCGAACATTAGAAAAGCTGCTAAGGGTTTTCAGAAATGCCTTTTGAAAATCTCTGAAACTTTCTTACGTCATTTAGGATATTCAAAAACCAACACTGCCGTGCAGATAAAAAGGGGAGCATCGTTTGTGTTTATATACATAATTTCATTTGACATCACCATAACGTCGCCACAACGTTCAATTACTGGACGATCTATCACTAAAGATTTTGCAGCAAGGATATAAATGTTCGATTTTATGCTCTTGTCTCCCATTAATCAATGAAGAACACAGGGTGAAAATTATTCATCCTCTGTGCAAATTTCTTAGAAATTTCAATTAGGAGTTCTAAAGGTAAGACCCACTGAATCTATGCGTATAATATTATTTTTACTATAATTGGTTACGCCAATCTCATAAAGCACTAATGAAATCGTCGACTTTTACCAAATTTATCTGACCATATATGCAGGGGAAATAATCGACAGTTTGTTCCAGTATGAAGCGGGAAAGACACACATTTACTACCAGGACAACAGTTTTTTACCGGCGTGGAACGCAACCGCTGACCTTCCTCCGTACTTGAGCCCCCAAAATGTCACTGAAGTATGTGGTGACAACGAGTTTTGTTATTATGATGTAGAGACAACTGGCATCATCCAGTTTGGAAGAGCAACCTGGAAGGCTTATGATGACTACAGGCAGGCAGAACAGACTCTACGAAAAAGTAAATTATCTAATTGTTTCGCTGTAAATTTTGCTCGTGTTTCGGCAGCCAACAATTTTTACTATCCTCTTCTTTTGAACGTATTATATATTATTCATTAACGACCTTTTACAGGCAGGTGGTATAACATACTATATGCGAAGAACGCGCGACACACATAGAAAAATAGGATCAAATTTGCACCTTTTACAAAGTCACACTAGGAACACCTTCAAAGATTTGAACGGTGCAAAGTTTCACCTGTAAAAGAGCTGCCACTTTGACAATGGTCTCCACCTTTAGAGATTCAAAGTTTAACACCTTTTTTTTAGTGTGAAGGAGGTCATGTATAAATGTTGTTTATGTGGTGGGAGATTTCTTCTTCTTCTGCTCCTGGATAATATCTGTTGGTTTGTAGTCGGATTCCAGCAAAATGTTAGATACAAATGGGTTTGATCTCCATCGACCGAGCAAGCTGGGATTCGGTGGGTTGAAGGAAAATTGTTCATTCTTATATGTAGCGCATGACCGTTCGTGGCATTAATACCTTAGTGCAAGCATGGAAAAGATAGGAAAATAGTTCCGCGGCATTTGGTCACGCGTACCGTCAGTAACTTGGGCTATTTCCGACAAAATACAATTCTGTTTTCTTCCAGTGACATATGGTTGTGGCTTTGAGGATCCCTCTCTGTGCGGCTATCTCCAATCCACCTCTGACGATTTTGACTGGACTTGGAATAGCGGTCCAACCCCAACCGAATACACCGGGCCTTCTGTCGATGCC
>JZLH01S0601568.1:56267-77425 GCA_001188425.1 Eucidaris tribuloides
ATAACGAACTTATCGAAGAACGCCGGCGACACACATAGAAAAATAGTGAGTCAAATTTGACTTTACGAAGATCACACTAGGAACACCTTCAAAGATTTGAACTGCACAAAGTTTCATCTTTGTAAAAGAGCTGCCACTTCAGTACAATGGTCTCCACCTTTAGAGATTCAAGTTTAAACACCTTTTATTTTAGTGAAGAGGTCATGTATAAATGTTGTTTTATGTGGTGGTAAATTTTAGCTGCTTTTCTGCCTCCTGGATAATATCTGTTGTTTGTAGTCGCATTCCAGCAAATGTTAGATAACGACAATGGGCTTGATCTCCATCGATCTGAGCTAAGCTGGATTCGGTGTGTTGAAGGAAAATTGTGCATCTCTATATGTAGCGCATGGACCGTTCGTGGCATTAATGCTAGTGCCTTAGTGCAAGCATGGTAAGTGCTCGTGCACCGTTGGAAAAAGGTTGATAGGAAAATAGTTCCGGGGCATCTGGTCACGCGTACCGTCAGTAACTTGGGCTATTTCAGACAAAATATCATTCTGTTTTCTTCCAGTGACATATGGCTGTGGCTTTGAAGATCCCTCTCTGTGTGGCTATCTCCAATCAACCTCTGACGATTTTGACTGGACTTGGAATAGCGGTCCAACCCCAACCGAATACACCGGGCCTTCTGTCGATGCCACCAAGGGGAGGTCTTCTGGTATATTGGCATTTCAAATTGTTATATTGCGTAAATATATGAAGTAGTCAAACGTTATGATGACAATACTTTTCATCTTTTTATGGTGTTGACGAGAAGGGGGTACTTGAAGTTTCTGCAGATATAGACTGGAGTGTAGGAAATAATCAAATTGTCTTTTCAATAACTAAAGTGGATAGTGGATATTTTCCGTTTGAATTCATTGCGGAGATCAAAATTCCCTCTGCATGGAGGACAATATTACTTATACAGTTCACAAATTAATGGGTTTTGAATATCTTTAATTTTCTATAATCTGTATCAAATGAGGAAACACATTTCACAGACTAAATTAGGCAATGATCTAATCAGACAAGAAACATACCACCTGATGCAGTTTTCACCTGTTCATGTTGTTAAGGACCAGTTATAATTGTTTAAATGTTGAATAATTTGCAATTCACAAATAAAAAAATACAGCCTAAAGGGTAAAATGTATTTATAGCTGGAAGTTAAAAAATAAACACCACACATCAATAAGCATGTAAAAAAGTACAGAGATCTTCTCTACGTCAGGTCTATAATGATGGAGCTAACTTGGGGTGAATTTCTTGTCAAGGGTCACTATTTTCAAGTATTCAAAGTAACAATAATCCATATATGAAACATATAAAAGGACAAAGATAATACGTCTAGATCGACCGTTTTTTTAATATTGTAAAGACGACATGTTGTATATATTTCTAGACAAATTAATAATATACCCCGTGTACCGAAAGGAAACCCGGATTAAATCTCAAACATCTAAACAAAATATTAATCATAAAACAGGGAATGCTATTTAACCGTCACGTGGTATAGTGGTCATTCATATTCGCCCACGAGTGACTGCTCAGCAACATATTTTGCAAATCGTGTCAAAATTGTTTTGGATTTTAGTTTATAGTGTGTATACATAAATGGTAAGGTTGCTTTGTTGTGCATACCCTGGTCAAATTTCATTATGCAACAGAAGGTACACAAACGTGGACAAACATAATTGCTACATGGTTAAAGAAACAGATTTGCTAATTCGTGACTGAATATGAATGCCCAGTGTACCATTTCAAAGTAAAATCATGATGCTAACATTTCGTGATATTACCGCAGTGTTATGGTTTTTTCCACGGTTTATTTATTTATTTATTTATCTATTTATTTATTCATTCATTTTAGATATTTGATATTAAATCTGGGTTTCTCTTTCTCATTCACACTGTATATTGCATCAGGTCACTACCTTTACATTGATGCAAGTTCCCAGTCTCCGGGTGATGTTGCAAGAATCAGTGCACCTGTCTTTAACCCATCGGAGGAGACCGAGTTTGATACCTGCTGGGGTTTTTACTACCATATGTATGGAGATGAAATGGGTACGCTGAATATCGTGGTAAGTAGTGTAGCTTATATTAGCGCACTCACCATGCGCAATAGTTTGTTGGAATTTGTCTGCCGTATCATGATAATTGAACTTATTTCCTTGGATAAGTCTGCCACTTTTATAGCGGTATGTCACAGAATGTTTCTCTCAATATAAGGTAATGAACCATTCAGGGATAAGTTCATAATTTTTGGTCGTGCATTTTTTCTTCGCCAGTCTTCATTGCTGATTTCAACTGTAACACTGTGGTGATACCATGTCGTATACAGCACGGCGCAAAATACATCTCATCAAAAGACAGAGAATCTCTTTGCAACCCTCGGCGAGCACAGCAAAAGTAATTAATGACCTTAGGCAATTTAAAAGGGACATATCTGTAAAATCTGAAAATCGGTATTTACCTAGAATTTGATCATTGTCCCCTACTCCATCAAACTTTCAGAAAAGTGTGTGTTCTATGCTTGGAATTGTCTTCATTATACAATATTTCAAATCAAAGTCTAACAGCCACTAAAAAAAATCGTTTCTAGCCTTTAAACTTTTTAAAACGTTCTTTTTGAAAATTAAAGATATGTCGTCACACCCATTTTTTTTATCTCACAGCATTTTTTTTTATGCCTCCGCAACGAAGTTGCCGGAGGCATCATGTTTTCGGGTTGTCCGTCCGTGCGTCCGTCCGTCCGTCCGTCCGTCCGTCCGTTACCGGATCTCGTTACCGCGATAACTTGAGAACCCCCGATCGGATTTTGATGTTACTAGGACCTAGTATGTACTATGAGCCACCAATGAACTGATTAGATTTTGGAGCTGAAAGGTCAAAGTCATTAAGGTACCGGTGCCTTATAATTATGTCTGATTTTTGGGATTCGTTATGTCCTGCGATAAACTTGAGATGGGCGCTGTGGTTCGGTTATTTTGTCATTTGTAATTTGGCTGAATATGTATATGAGGCACAATGAACTGATTAGATTTTGGGCTGAAAGTCAATGTCAAAGTCACCGCCCTTAAATATGTCTGATTTGCTCGTTACCCCTGGCGTATAACGTTGAGAACCCCCGATTGCATTGTGATAGAAACTTGGTGAAGTATTTATTATAAGGCACCAATGAACTGATTAAATTTTGAGCTGAACCGGTCAGGTCAACAGTCACCGGCGTCTATAATATGTCTGATTTGGCTTCATTACCAGCATAAACTTGAGAGTGGCAGGTCGATTCGGATGCTAACTTCGGGTGAAGTAATGTATTATGAGGCACAATGAACTGATGATGAGTTTTGGGCTGAAATCAAAGTCAAAGTACCGGCTTAAATATGTCTGATTTTGGCTCGTACTGCATTAACTTGAGAACCCCGATCGCATTTTATGTAACTAGGACACAAGTATGCTACTATTGAGCCACCAATGAAACTGATTAATTTTGGAGGCTCAAAGGTCAAAGGTCAAAGGTCACCGCGCTTAATATGTCTGATTGGGCTCGTTAACGGCCATAACTTAGAGCGGCTGAGTCGATTGTCATGTAACTTAGATGGAAGTATGTATTATGCCTAGGCACCAATTGAATCTGATTAGTTTTGGCTGAAAGGTCAAAGGTCAAAGTTCCACCGGGCCTTAAATATGTCTGATTTGGGCTCGTTACCGGCGATAACTGAGAGCGGCTTGTCATTGTATGTAACTTGGGTGAAGTATGGTATTATGAGCCACCAATGAACTGGATTAGATTTTGGGGCTGAAAGTCAAAGCTCAAAGGTCACCGGCCATAAAATATGTCTGCATTGGTTTCGTTACCGCGATAACTGAGGAACCCCCGATCGGATTGCTGATGAAACCTTGTGAATATTTATTATAAGGCACACAATAACTATTAGATTTTTGGAGCTGAAAGTCAAAGGTCAAAGTCACCGGTCTTAAATATGTCTATTTGGCTCCATTACCGCATACTTGAGAGTCGGCGTCGAGTTTCGGATGTAACTTGGTGAAGCTATGTGTTATGAGTGCACCAATGAACTGATTAGATTTGGGCTGAAAGTCAAAGGTCAAGTTCACCGGCCTTAATATCGTCGATTTGGCTCTGTACTTGGCGATAACTGAGAACCCCGATCGGATTTTGATGTAACTAGGACTAGTATGTACATAGAGCCACCAATGAACTGATTAGATTTTGGAGCTCAAGGTCAAAGGTCAAGGTCACGCGCCTTAAATATGTCTGATTTGGGCTCGTTACCCGCGATAAGCTTGAGAGGCGCTGGTCGATTGTCATGTACTTGGGTGAAGTATGTATTATGAGGCACCAATGAACTGATTAAGATTTGGGGCTGAAGGTCAAGTCAAGGTCACCGGCCTTAAATATGTCTGATTTGGGCTCGTTACCGCCCGATATACTTTGAGACCCCGCGATCGATTGTAATGAAACTTGCGTTGAAGTATTTATTATAACACCATGTAACTGATTAGATTTTTGGAGCTGAAAGGTCAAAAGGTCAAGTCACCGGGTCTTAAATATGCTCTTGATTTGGCTCATTACCGCGATACTTAAGTGCGGTCGATTGGATGACCTTGGTGAAGTATTGATATGAGGCCCCAAATGAACTTGATTAGATTTTGAAGCTAAAGGTCAAAGTCAAAGGTCACCGCGCTTTATACATATATCTGATTTGGGCTCTACTGCGAATAACTTGAGAACGCCCCAATTCGATTTCGATGTCAACTAGGACCAAGTATGTACTATAGCCATTAATGACTTGCATTAGATTTTGAAAGCTCAAGGTCAAGCGTCAAAGTCACCGGGCCTTAATATGTCTGATTTGGCTCGTTACCGCGATAACTTGAGAGCAGCTGGTCGCGATGTGATGTAAATTGGGTGAAAGTACTGATATTATGAGGCCACCAATCAACTGATTAGATTTTGGGCTGAAAGGTAAATTCAAAAGGTCACCAGGGCCTAAAATATTCTGATTTGGCTCGATACCCGCATACTTGACGACGCGCCAGTTGAATTTCATTAACGTGGTGAAGGTATTGTATTTATGGGGCACAATGAACTGATTTAGATTTTGGAGGTCAAAGGTCACCGGACCTTAAAATTAGTCTAATTTGGCGCTCTTAAACGGCGATACTTGAGATGGCTGGTGGATTGTGATGATAACTTGGAGTGAATTATTTATTATAGGCACCAATAAACTGATTAGATTTTGAGCCTAAAGTCAGAGTCAAAGGTCACAACGCCTTAAATATGTCTGATTTGGCTCATTAACGTTGATAACTTGAGTATACTTTTCATTTTTATGCTAATGGGCAGAATATTCTTATATAAGGCATCCAATTTACTGATTTGATTTTGGAGTTGAAAGGTCAGAGGTCAAAGGTCACAAGCCCTCATGTCGCAGAATTACGCTCATTGTCCCGCATAATTAAAGAACTCTTAAATTGGATTTTACTTAACTTTGTCAAAGTCACATTGGCGCTTATTTATGCTTATTCATCTAATTGTCTTGCTCCATGCGTAACTTGAAGCTTTCAAATACATCAATTGATGGAGTCAGCTGCGGAGCATACCCATCGACTGCGCAGTCGAACCTGCTCTAGTTTTATATTAGAGACGAGACGATAATTCATGCTAAATATAATTGTGGACAAAGTATTTCTTATTTTCACTGATTTTTCGTCAGCTTAATAATGAAACTTCACTACTGTGGACCAGAGGCCGCGAAAATCTTGGTGATAGTTGGCACTACGGACAGGTCAGCGTCACAAGCATGACCTCGTTTAGTCTATCTTTTGAAGGCATAGTTGGACCTGGACCTGAAGGAGATCTGGCACTAGATGAAGTGACCAACAAAGTTGGTCTATGTAGTACAGAAGGTAACTGAAATTGACAAAGAATTTTACCTTTAACTACCTTTAACTCATTGAATGACATAGTAATTGACGTAAAATAAGATGCAGTTTCAACTTAATTTCAATGTGCTAGAAGTTATTGGCAACATAAATTTTTGCATTAAAAATACATACGAACACAGTGCGTATTAAACGTTCTAGAATCAAGTTCCATTAAATTACTTGTCAAGGTATAGATGGACTTCTGAAATGAAAATCTAAATTCAATAGTCATGTGATTATTGGTAGTGGCAGAAGTAGTTATAGTAAAAGTAGTAGTAGTAATTTCAGTAGCAGTAGAAGTGGCGGTGTTGGTCGTAGTAGTAGAAGAAGAAGAACAAGAAAAAGAAGTGGCAACAACTTCATTGGAAGTAATAGTAACACACTAAAAGTTTGTTAGGATCTACAGGGGATGTCTTAGTTGTACAACATTTGAAGAGCAAATTACGTATGAGGCCCGAGAAAAAGGACCAAATTCTTGGACCCTCCCCCTCCACCCCTTCCTCCAGCTCAGCTTCGTCATTGACATAAGAACATTATGAATTTTGCGCAATGTCGATCTTTTTACACAGTTTTGCCCAATTGCCCTGTTGGTCAAATGCCTTGTAAGGATCAAACCTGCATTGATCGGAACCTCTTCTGTAATTTCAATTACGAGTGTCCAGATGATTCTGATGAGGAACCATGTCGTAAGTATTCTGCTGCTTGTTTGTGTGTGCTTCATTCTTGTATCCTCGCATTCGAAGTAGTGCAAGGAGTTGCTAAAAGATGGATGGAAGATCAAAAGAGAAGGGAGCAAAAAGAGAAAGGAAAGCAACCTAGTTCTAAATGAATATGACATCTAGATATCATACTCAATTCTGGATTCACGGACCAAATGGAATTAATATACATGATACATTTTGTCCGGGCATTTTGTATCGTCTTAGTAATATGATAGTAGAGTGTTTCGGGTTTCAATCAGCCATAATACTAATAGGAATTTATTTCTATTTTACAACAGAAGGTGTGTTATACCGTGGCAATGTGAATTTCTGTATTTTTGAGTGCTTAAAAATTACGGACGTTTATGTTTTCTTAAAATATAGCAAACGTATTTGTTTGTACTTACTTCTTAAATGAATCATTATTACGTTTTGACTTGTGGAAGACGATGAACAAGACGTCCCAACCTGGTGTCTATGAACATGTATTTTACAGCAACATTTAAGTGTTTGCAATTGCTTCATCTAAGTCCTGTACATCTGTACTGGCATGTTCATATTATGCGAATAAGCAAAGGATTCTAAACTGCTGTCAACTCAATAAATGAGATTTAAAGAATTTAACAAGAAGCAGTAAAATTCAGAGAAACGTATCACTCAATGTTTGAGAAAAATCGAGCAAATTTTTATTCGGTTACTGATTAAAAAAAAAGAAAACTTTCGGTCATTTACAATTGAAAACACTACTTCGTTCTATCCAAACAACCCTCCATTTGTTAAAACAGAAAATATTACATAATTTTCATTTTTTTTTGGAAGAAACATTTCATTAACTCTCTGCTATAGGTTTGCTCAGACGAGTACATGCTACATAATTTTTTTATGTGAAGTTTTGTAAGTGGCACAGGCCTAACATTTAAGAAAATTAAAATTTGTGAACATTATATGTACAAACCAATGGAAGTTGTTTTCAGTAAATGTCACAGTGTTGCCAATTTTGTTGAACCTCCAAAATTTAAGATATTCATAGTTTCATTTTTATTCGACCGATTTTTGTAAAACTTTCACTAAAATTGTTTCCCTGATTTTCTTCTTCTTATCAAAGCGACTTCAAAACTTGGAATTTCCCTTCCATGTATCAAATTGAATGTTTTATCTATTTTCAATACATTTTTATTTTTAAAGCGTCTGCCTGTGATTTCGAAGACGGGTTGTGTCACTGGGAACAGGCAGCTGACGACGACTTTGAGTGGATGAAATTCCGTGGATCACAAGAAATTGGTTTCACTGGACCAGAGAGGGATCACACCGACAATGATACCTCCGGTACACACTTCTGACCATATTGCAGTTTCCTTCTGTTGGCACGTTGGAAAAACTCGCTGGCATGTTTGTGCTGAAGGGGATTTGGGGAAGGTATCCCAGTTAAAGCCCAAATATAAATACGGTCGGACAGACAAAATCGTACCAATCCTTCAAAAAGTTTAGCTTTGCCCCACCATATCTCATGAAAACTACATACTGGAAATTGTGTATCCTCTGAAATGTTGATATTTGAATTATCAGGGAGCCGATGTCACTATGCACACTTTCTATAACAGAAAGGTCGGAGACCCCTCTTTTTTCAGCAATATCTATAACATTGAAAAGTTTTCAAGGGCATTTATACATTATGTTACCATTTACAAGAGCTATATACACAGCTTATCGCTAAAAAAAAGGTGATGTTGAAATGAGTCTTAAGCAATTGATACGATTCGTTACACTGTATTCACCTAACGTAGGAAACAAATTTACTATACTCACCGCTGCACAGGTAAACAATCCGGTCAAGAATCATTCATCACTATCTTGTTCACGTAGGTATTTATCTTTACGTCGATGGTACTGGAAGTTTTCAAGGCCAGCATGGCGTTCTTGTTGGACCAGAGTACACGTTGGCAAGCTACACGTGCACTGCATCGATCTGGATGTATTCGTGGGGAGCATCGTTCGGTAACCTTGTCTTCAAACGCAAAGTCCAAACAGATGAAATGGTCATGGGTGTTATTAGCAGCGACCAGGGAGTGACCAATGAGTGGACACAACTTGAAGTCAAAATACCATCGTGTTTATCCAACTTTCAGGTAATAAGGGTGATGCTTAGATCTCACTATATTCATTTTTATAAAGATTGGGTTTGTGGTATCCACACAGAATCAGGGGAGTTCATAAGAGAGTAAGCTGCAATCAAATTGTACACAAGTTAAACGTTCTTTCGCGGAGAGTACAAAGGGAAACTTACACATCAAATTGCTACAAATTTGTTTGGTACCCAATTTGAGCACATTGTCAAAATAGCACGGTCAAATTTTTAAATAATGAGAGAGTTTATTCGGAAGTAAGTTACCGTGGCCACATTAGTGATGACGTGTGAAACCATCATCTTCAAATTTGAATATCCAATCGTAACTTCGGGATTTTTGCTAGTGGAAGATTTCCAACTTGCAACAGTATCGGACCACCAACACAACAGCTCTATAGAGCGTTAATTGATTGTGACCCGTCACCACATTATTCTGATAAAGTCACACAACCCAAAGGTAAGGAAAGTACCAAATATCATAATTATGATAATTTATGTTATAAAGTATGAAAGTTAAGTGTCTTCAGATATCAAAAGTTGTATAACCTTCACATTTTGCAAAAGTTTTAATATATTTTGTTCACAATTTTTGTTTTTCTGTTAATGTTTATGTTTCATAAGGTTTGCGACTTTATCAGGGCACCGTGGAAACGGGCCACATTATTAATTAACTATAAACAATTAATAAATTTGCCTAATTCTTTATATATTTCTATCTATATCTAATTTATTTTGTAAAGATCGTAATTGATGCTGAGAACCAACAGTCTAGTCCACATCCTGGTGGATTCGCTATAGATGATATCCGATTTGAAAGCTGCGCCTATCTTGAGGCCTCTGAACCGATTTCCTGTCCAGATGGAATGTCTAAATGCAGTGCTGAATACTGTTACCCATCAGCCAATAAATGTGACTTTACCAAAGACTGCTGTTCAGATGGAGCAGATGAATCAGATTGCTGTAAGTCATATCCCACTCCTAACACCAAAAGGGAGGGTATGAAATTCAATGCGTTGGATTTTAATTAACTAAAGAAATTTACATTCTACATGTCTTTACATTGTCTTGTTTTTGTTTTTGGTTTTTTGTTTGTTTGTTTGTTTGTCAATTTCTTACTTAAAAGCAAAGTAACTCTATTTTGAGTTTTGATCTAATTTGTTTTAATAACCGAAATATGCCTTACTTACGCGATGTGATGTAAAAAAACAAATACAAAATAATGTGTTCACTCCGTTTTCTACGGATAATTTGAGTGGTTGTTGTGTTTTCCAATTATTTTTTGTTCAATATGCTATGAAGATATTACCAAAAGAACGATAGCTTGAAGCTTATGCAGCTACATTCTTAAAATGGTTCTAGATACCCGGGGTGTATAAATCAACATTTTCCAGTAACCAATTGCTTGCATCAAACATGTATAAATACCAACAACTCTGTATTATTTTCAGACTGAAGATGAAGTGAGTCACTGCAAAACATGTTTCCTTCATTAAAATGCTATGTGTTTTTGAGCTACATTTTTCTTCAAATGAAGATATAATATTACAAATATTTTAAACTAACTCTTAAAATGCCAGATGATTTGAACCTTTATTAAATTTATGTGAATTATTTGGTGTAGATCTGTAACTTCGGCACGTTAAGAGTTAATGAAAATGATATTTTGTTGTTTTTCCTTATATAATCAGATAAAATACTGTACATAAAGGAGGTTTCGGTTGGCGCAGCACTAAATATGATTAAGTGGTTTTCTTTCACAACTTGTTGGAAAATGAGAGGGTTTTTGTTTTCGCCTTTGCACAAAATGGTCGAATCTTATTGACTGTCACTGAAGAGGTGTGAAGAAATAAAACCATAGAAACTGTTTATAATGGTTGCATACGTAAAGATTATACAGAAATGAGTGTAAGTAATGCCACAATATACCATATATTGTTGTTGTTGTTTTTTCTTGTGATGTTACAGCTGATTACACGATGTGTAGTTTTCAGGAAGGCATGTGTGATTGGACTCAAGTTTCCTCCAATGATTTTGAATGGACCAGAATGTATGCTGATAACGGAACGACGCTGAGATATGATCACACTCACGATTCTTCAACAGGTAAGAATTGACCAAACGTATTATTCGTCCGTATGCTATACATTAGGTAGACAAATGGCAGCGCAATCGACCGAGTCCATCAGTCTGATCAATTGGGCCTACTTAAGAATTAAGTCAGAATATATACGCTCGCCAAACCGAACTGAAAGTCAGGAGGACAATTATTAAGGGCATGTATTTCATATATTTCCTTAATTGGTTCCTACGTTGGGCATATGGTATAGGTATTACTAGTGTCCTAGGTGTTAAGTAAATATTAATTTATATTAAATTTTCAATATAACAGCTTTACACCAAACCCTACAATAAACCCGACAATGAGTCGTTATCAGTGTTGAGGTTGGGGATCCATTTTTGCTGCATCAAAAGTTAAGATTTTTGTGCTGTACATTAATGTAGAAAAGGAAGGAAATTGAACATTTGTAATGAAATGATTGTTTGCAGAAAGAAAAGTTCACAGTTTTATTGATTGTTGTTGTATGCTATCTCCGTATACTCATACAACGTTTAGATAAGCAACAGATAGATGAAATTAATCAAGGTACTTAATTTATCATATTATGGACCTTTTTGCTTTCGTCCATAATCAGAGATAACAAAGTAAAACAATAAATCTTGTTTACTTTATTGAAAGGAGAATACGCATACTTCATCCCGTTAACGGTTTCAATTATGCATGTTAAGTGTGCAACAGTAGGTATTCACGGTGATAATTTATTACTCTTACCTGGCGTTTTCATTTGTATCCGAAATTTACAACAGGCTATTATCTGTCCATGGATCCAAATAACCAAGCAGAGATTGGGGACAAAGCACAACTTGCCAGTTTCAAAATCGATGGAACAACGAAGGATTGCGTAGTAAGTAGACAAGGAAACACAATACGCTACCAGTCACGTACGTTTTACGATAATAATTTTTACCTGTCACCAAGATACCCCAATTAAGTCGCAAACGTACGGAAAGTACCAAATATCATGATTATGACAAACTCCTCAAAAAAAATTCTGCAACTTAACTTTTGAGTGTTGATTTCTCTTTTGGTACTATGGTATAACTCTTGATATTGGTATCATTAAACGCCTGTTTATTTCCATTCATAATGATACCTCATTTTCTATTATTTTTAATAAGGGGCCAAGTGAAAAAAGAACAGTTGCAAAATACATTGTCATTGTCACCTGTTCCGTGTTTATTTGTATGAAAAGGGAATTGTGTTTAATGGTGTAGTGATGTTTTTTTAATGAAGTTTTATGCGTTGTTTTCACATTTTATTTTGAATATTAATTGTGATTTAAGTTGGCAATTGTGAAGGTATCATTGTGTATAAGTTTCATTAAGATTCCTGAAAGGTTTTCAAGGTGCCTTCCAACAAACACTCAGTCATCAGCTGAAGCAATTCTCTTGAACACAGTTTGAATCACGCTCTTTAAAACAATGCCAACAGCAAGAAAGACTAAGATTATTCTTCATTACTGTATTTGCTGCACATCATACTCAAAACATGTTAAATTCTCCAGATAATACCAAAATATACCTTTGACACTCATGCATGATCACCTCAAGGTCATAACACACCATGCATCCTTTATACAAAGTAAGTATTTTGCCATTTATTACACTTAATTATTTTTTGCAACTTTACACGTTTTACTTGGCCCCTTATTAAAATGTGTTGCACATTCCATGAATCCATATTTATAACAAATGAGTTATCATTGTAAAGAGAAATAGACAGGCCTTTTAATGATACCAATATCAAGAATTATACTATCAAACGAGATATCAAAGTTTATGTTTCGTAAGTATGTGACTTTATCGGGGTATCGCGGTTACAGGTCACAATCATTTCATTTTGGTTAAGAAATACACTTTATACAATAGTTCTGCACTTGATTTCTATCAAATGATTATTTTTATTGGTTTATTTTAATTTCAGGTGAGGTTCTACTACTACCTCGATAATTTAGATGCAGGGGACATTACAGTGTACACAAAACCGTTGGCAGATGAGGACGACCTCTTACCTGTCTGGTCAGCACCGGAAGTTCAGAAATTTATGTGGACAAAGGTCACCGTTGAACTAACGAGCAATAAACCATTCCAAGTGAGTAATTTGCATCCAGTCTGTGTTGTGTATTCGTAATGAATATACAGTGCAAAAAAACAGGGTGTTAAATTAAACCCCTGGGATGTTGCGTAAAATATTATACAGACAAGTTTAGCTTCTCGCTCCTTATTATTGTTATAAGTAGTATTATATAATTTATTAATTATTAGTAGTATATTATTTTATTATTATTATAAGTCTTATTATTATATACTATTAGTATTATTATTTTATGTATCATTAGCATTATTCTTATTATTTATTTGACTGTTTGAAGTGATAGAGCTTGGGTGTTTCATAAAATCCATGGAATTGAATTATACTGTCAGATCTGAGAACAAGAATTCTCAAAAAGTATGGAAATGAGGTTGATTCATTATTATCTCTTATTCTATTTATATAATGTTGAGTTTGAGTGAGTTTGATTTGCGTTATTATTAAACAATTGGCAAACAATAGAAGTAAAATACAATAAGAAAAAAAAAGAAAAGAATAATAGAAAAAAGGAACATATAAAAAGTTTAACAAATTGAAATAACAATATATACATCATAGAATAGTAACAATTTGGAGTATAAACTTAAAGATAAGTACTTACATTATATCTCGGTATATAGAATAGGAACGATAAACATAATACATAGAATGGTAATCTACTGCATGTACCCTAACACGTCATGATTTAAACGAATTAAGTTTACAGTATTTACAATAGTAAAAAGAATATATAAGGCTACATTTGTAAAAAGGAACGAGATGGTATTGATATGTTTATCATAGACCGCCATGCGTTTTTACATCTAGAAAGAAGGTGGGTTTTATTCTGCTTCTTGTCACAGTGCTCAGAAGAAAGATTACATACTTAGTCTAAAAGTCGCACAGGTCATTTGGTCATACGAAGATCAGGTATTTGTCTCCACTCTTTGGCCCTATACCAGTAAGAAATTATTAAAATCCAGAGCATAATTCAATAGCTCCATTTATTACCTGATTTACGAGTGTCATTAACTATTAGTTTGCTTACGATCCAGTGAGTTTTACTGAATTACTTTGCACCTTCAATAACTCATAATAGTCTGCAAGTTTTCCTGTATCTTTGTATTTCGTAAAAAAATATAATAATAATTGCGTTTGCATCTTCAAAATCCTGAGGTCAGAATGTTCTGATACTTATATGTAACAGCCTCACGCTTGCGGTCCAAAATAGAATTTATATGAGAAATAAAGTTGTTTTGTTTCCTTTTTATGGATTTCAATATACTTTTAGTTATCCATGGCTTTTTGGCAGTGTATTTCCTGTGATTACATTTTTGTGATATCATCGGTGCATGCTTATCACATATTTTGCCAAACAACTTAAAAAACATGGCATATGCTTCATTCACGTCTTTTGTTTAAAGATAATATCCCATCTAACTCCTGCCAAATCTCGCTGAAACCTGTCTCGATCATAATTTTTGTAACTGCGGAAAGTCATTCTCCCATTTCCCATTTCGTTACTTTTAAAGTTGCTATGTTCAAAAATTACAAAGATAGGAAAATGATCTGACACATCCGCTTCAATAATACCTGCATGAATTTTAAAAGTACTGAAATTTGTGTATGCATGATCAATCAAGGAATGCATGATCAATCAAGGAAGAAGTCATTCTTGTAACTCTGGTAGGAGCGGTAATTAATTGTTCTAAACCAATACATTCCAAAGCTGTTTTGAATTGTTCAATCTTCTGATCATCATTTAAGAAATCAATATTAAAGTCACCCATCAAAATGCACTTTACCTTATCAAGCTTTAAAAGTGTTAGAACATCAAGCAAGCTACTTTCAAACTCACTGATATCAGTATTCGGTCTACGATATATTATGCCCACAATGAATCTTTTTGCATTGATGCTTATTTCAAGCCAAAGGCTTTCTGCATTTGTGACATCAAACTTAAGAGTGACATATCTTAAAGATGAACGGATGTAAGCTCCCACTCCTCCTCCCCTTGCATTATCTTTCCTACACTGAACCTCAAGGTTGTATCCAGCTAATCCGAATAGTGATTTATTAGATACATTCCAAACCTCTGATAATGCAATGATATCAAACTTAGACTCCAAATTATCATAAAGTAAAGATAATCCATCAAAATTTTTCTGCAATGATCTAATGTTAACATGAGTCAAACTAAATGAGTTTACAACATATTTTCTTACGACATTCTCAATTACATCTGGGCCTAACGAGTAAGAAGAAACTTCAAAATTTGAGCCTTCAGACTCCATAAATGGATAGTTTTAGATGTGCTATGGGTACCAACATCCCATGATTTAATCAACAAGGTGCAGCTTAAAATCTCTGTATGTCGTCCAGTCCAATGTCAAAGAGATCATCCGGGGTTCGTAGAGCTGTGTTGCTGTCGTTGTCCATTTTACAAATTATTGTCCTATGCTTTGTTGATGCACCTTTAACTCGTGGGGCCTTCTTTGCAGTCATGAGCACAGCATAGCGCAGGGTGGTCAGATCTTCATTGATATAGAGACCTTTGTAGCGGTCGTTGCCCTTGAGTTTAAAGCGGGCATCAAAAAGTTGATCCCTCTTCCTTCTGGCCACAAACCTGACGATGGCTTGTCTTGGTTTGCCGTCTGTACGCTGCCGTCCCAGTCGATGGCACGATGAGATGTCATCTGGCTTTAATTCCACACCAACATCTTTAGCCACGTCACACACCTTACACTTGGTACCATCCAACGGATTATGTAATCTTCTTGAACATGATACCCTATTGCCATGATTATGCCGTAGGGAAAAGAGGAGTATTTGAATATAAATATTTGAATATTTAATTGAAAAGCTGCAAATTTAATTCCGGTGCTCTTTTCTGCTGGGTAACGATATGGAAACCAAATGTGCAATAGTGGTTGTTGGCATAGATTGTCGAAAAAAGTTCCCAACTGGTAATGAGTTTTTCACAGGATTGAAGGTTATAGAAATTGACCAAAAGACCGAGATTCCTGTATGTACAGATTTCTTAGAAGGGGCAGTGAGGCTATGACACCTTTGGTGAAGTGAAAATGTTATATTCCATTTGAAATATAACAGAAAAAAAACATGGTTGCGTCCACTATTTTAAAAATGCTAGACAGCTCCCTAAGTGTGTATAACCTACATCTCTTTTTCTTCTTTTTCTTCTTCAGGTGATTGTTGAAGGAGTCAAAGGTCAAAGCTCAGGCGGCGACATCGCACTAGATGACTTTTCTTTTACTCCTCAATGTGCACACTACAATCCACCCTCCACCAAACCAAGTAATATTTGTCTTCTTTGTTTAAAATAAAGTCACTATGATATGTGTTGCATTCTTCGTGCAATATACAATAAAAAAATGAAGTTTTATGGTTGAAAAAATGAGGTTAGACTCCGGTAATTCGAGTACATTGGTGTTAATAATAAGGTGCAACATAGGTTGCGCCTAGGAAAACCTCATTTTACTGATAGCTTATATTATTATTTTTGCCTATCACGCTAATCAGAAGAAATAGAATTTTGCAGCAGAGTATCTTACACTTCCTATTTATCTACTTCATGCTTCCAATAGAATATTTTGAACTTTTTGAAGTTTCCATTTTCTGTAACGAACATCTGATTTAAATTGCTCACCCCAGACAACTAAATTTCAAGAATGCTGGCATTTGCTACATCACTCACACTCAAATACCTTGAATATAATGCGGGGATTGTTGTTGTTGTTGAGTCACTGGCTGTTACGTCTTTATTGTTGAAACGCCATTCTGATGTTTTAATTTCTAATAGGCTGAAATTAGATACAATTTCCGTTGGGTTTTATTTTTTTTACTTTATTCAATATTCTATATGTGGATCTAAAAAAAATAATTGATCTTTGTTATTGCGCTCAAATGTTTATTTTTAATCTATCATCTCAGGAATCTAAAAATTGCTTCACATACTGGGTTTTTGAAATAAACACTTGTCTTGGAATTTTGGACGATTATCGCAGAAAGAGAACTTAGCATCAACCAAAATTTCCATTAATTTATGAGCATGAGTTTATGTTTAGCAAAAGTTCATTTCCATTATAAGTAGATTCATATGATTTTATACAGTAATTTCATTAGATAATCATGTGTACTTATAAGGTGCTATATAAAACTCTGGCCGCTTTACAGAGTGTTAAATAAGTTCTGAGGATCTCTGCGAACGCTTTTTTTTGAGGTCTCCGCACACAAGGTTTACATTTATGCCAACTATACTAAATCCTTTAGATATGATACTGTAAGAGATAGAGTAGGAGGGTCGTAAGTGATTCACAGAGTACCAATTAATTTTACCGAATTTGGTTAATACGTTTATCATAGGGAAGCAAGCCTATATTTAAATATATAACTTGTATTTGTTTTCTAATCTGCCCTACACATTAAAATATGCCATTATTTACTATATCTTTACATATGCGAAAACTATGCGCCGCATCTGACCCTCACGGCTTTGCACTCTCTCTTTAAACCGTCAGGATTTTGCCTATTAAATCGATGGTAATGCGGCGTACTAATTCTGGAAATCTCGATAAAGTAAGCGTTTTTAAATGGGATCGCTGGCATTTTATTCTTTGTTATTTCCCTTACATCAGCTATTAATTTATGTCTAACCTCTACAGCGAAAATATTTCCACTTTTCATTTCAAAGTTACTGTGAAAATATCTAACCGCCTTTCCCTTGAACGGATGAGATAAATTCAGTACTTTTGTTATCAGTCCTCGCCCATCGTGTGTCCCAGACTTCAACCCATGTGCTACATGTCAGATCGCATACTATTTAAATGATGAAAAAATAATCTATCAGTTATGTAAATATTATTTTAATTGGTTGAAGAGAAGAAAGACATGCACTTTTTCCATTAAAATCACAGATGTTTTTTTTTTGTGTGTAGATCACGTGACGCACGTTACGCACCGTGTAGTCAATCGTTCTACAAATCCCATAGGCCATTCAATCGCTATTAGCTGATGAGTGTGTGCACACACCGCGGAGCTCTCGGAAGTTTTGGTAGCAATGCTGTTGATTTATCGCGAAATGTGGGCAATATTTTTCAATACATGTATATAAATCGGACTTTCGATAGCGGACGGAGGTTTTTGGCTGATACAGCTCTGCATCTTAGGCCTATAGTCGCTTCGCGCTATCGCGCTTTTTCGGTCATATTTTTGGATAAGAACTTCGAAGTTTATATTTCCGTTCCCTGGATAGGTTTTTCGGAAAACAAGTTTGGTTTGTTTGTTTTTTAACACAAACAACAAAACAGGTGAGCTCATATTTTGGGATTTTGCACCGGCACAACGCACACTTAGATATAATATAGTTCTGTTAATATAGTCGCACCTATAGCTCGCACTAAAAAACAAGGAAAGAGAAGGGGAAAGTATGGCTGGTGCACCCCCTGACTTTGAGTCAGAGGATGCAGCCTTCCTTTCTATGCACGAAGAAAATATAGAAGAGAATGGGAATGTCAACGAAGATACCGAATGGCAAACAGTAAATAGTAATAAAAGGGGGAGACATGATACCATCACCTCTACCTCAACCGATCCACGACCACAGACACGCAAATTACCGGCTGCACCTACCTGTACCCTTACGATTATAGGCATCGGCAATAAAGATGTAACATCGCTAAATCCAATCATTATAGCGAAAGAAATTGTCCAAATTGTTGGAACTACACCTGTAGACTATGTCAAACGAGTAGGAAAATCGTTAGAGATCGAATGTCAAAATGACAAGCAGTATACTAAACTAAAACAAATTAGTGACTTCGCTAAAATCCCAGTAAAGGTACAGGCAGGTAAAGCAATTCAAAACAAACCCAAAGGTGTGATCAGTCGGATCGATATTGAAATATCAGAACAGGAACTACTGGACACGTTGAAAGACCAAGGGGTAACTCATGTGTCTAGACTTAAGAAAAAAATAAATGGTTCACTGCAACCAACACGATCTGTGGTCGCCACCTTTAACAAACCTAACCTACCATCAGAAATACTCCTAGGCTATGAAATATACAAAGTACGTCAATATATCCCCCCTGTAATTCGGTGTTTTCGTTGTCAGGCCTTCGGCCATACTGTCACTTCGTGTCGTGGCCAAGCCCGCTGTGTGCGTTGCGGTGGAAATCACCCTTTTGAAAATTGTTCTCAAAAGGAAAATCCAAAATGCCTAAGATGTGGAGGTGGTCATTCGGCTGCTTATGCAGGTTGCGAAGCTTTCAAACAAGCTCAACAAATTCAAACTTACCGCGTTCAAAATCAATTGCCAAGTTACGCAACAGCAGTAAAAGCAATGAAAAAGGCAGAGAACCACGAACACTCAGGTAACCGCTAAGTCTCAAACAATGAACTTGGACACTGGTAATCACGGGAAAAAGAATGAAAAATCTCCACCACCTCAGGTTATTGAGGCAGTAAATAATGAGAATCAGAATAAGCCAAACGAAGGAATGACAATAGAAAATAGTAGTAACACTGGTGTAATAGTTGTAGACGCAGGAAAGCTGCTCTCGTTCATTGCATTCATTGTGACCAATCTTAACCCCGACACGTCTAGTTCAAACAAAATTCAACTTGTGGCAGAAGCAGCCAAACGACATCTTCAACATGACATTAACCCCGAGGAGATTCATAAATCTTTACTATGAATTTTTTCTCCTTTATACTAATGATTTCCTTATCGATTTTACAATGGAACCGGCGCTCAGGGCATGTCGGCCCATGGACACGAGTTGTACAAATTTATATCCCAACATAAAGAATTAAATCCTGATATACTATGTATACAAGAGACATGGTTCAATTCCGAAAACATTATGAATTTCCCCTCTTTCTCGTGTATTGCTAAAAATAGATCAAAAGGCACAAGAGGAGGTTGCGCCATCTACATCCGCGATAGAATTCCTTATAAAATTATACCTACGCCCGAAAATGAGGAATCTCAAAAGATAAATATTTATATCGACGATTTTGAATGTACTGTTATAAATTTGTACAACCCATGTCTCAAAATAGAAGAGAGTAAATTGAACCATGGACCCTATGATTGAACTCACTATTATCGGGCTGTAAATCCAATCTGTTTGTATGTGGTGACTTTAACAGTCACAACCCCTTATGGGGCAGCAATTTTATGGATCGAAATGGCCGTATTTTGCAACAAATCATTTCAGACAATAAATTGATTCTTCTCAATGACGGTTCTACCACCCGACTTGACCCCCACACAGGTCAATTATCATGCCTAGACCTAACAATCACCTCAAGGTCGATAGCTAACAAATGCTCATGGTCCGTTATTAACAACCGATTAGCCAGTGACCACTTTCCTGTTGTCACAAACTACAATTTCATAAAATCAAAAATCTGTTCCAACTCAAATGAAACAAATCAGCCGCAACCACTCTGGGCGATGAATAAAGCCGACTGGTCTCTATACAAACATGTCTTAACCAAACCATTTACCGAAAAACAAATTACTGGCGACATCCAAGAAAAGTACGCGTATCTGGTGAACAATATACACAAAGCTGCGGACGCGACTATCCCGAAATCAAATCCAGTAAGGGAGAGAAACCCTGTCCCATGGTGGAATCCTGCATGTAAACAAGCTGTAAAAGAAAGGAATCATGCCAAGAATAAATTTCTGAAGACAATGCAGTATTCAGATCTTCTTCTTTATAAGAAAAGTAAGGCAATAGCACAAAGAACCATCCGTCAGTCGAAACGTAATCACTGGCAAACCTTTTGTAATAAGCTTAACCGTTTCACCCCGCTTACTTCTATTTGGAATAAAATCAAAGCCATGAATAATCAGGGGGAAGCGCGAAATCGTTCCATCCCTACCTTATTCACAAAAGGCACGGACACCCCTATAAGTAATGCCACAGATAAGGCTAAGACATTGGCTCAATTTTTTCAACTCTGTAGCAACGATACTAATCAAACACCAGCTTTCGTAGATAGGAAACGAAAACTCGAAAATGAAATGCAAAGTCGATTAGATTATCACACAAATAAAAACGAAGACTCGATTAATGAATTTTTCTCTTTGCAAGAATTACGTTTCTCAATATCGAGTTTTAAACAACTCAACTTC
>JZLH01S0601572.1:0-10043 GCA_001188425.1 Eucidaris tribuloides
TAGTTATACATTTACAATTTCTAGAACATAGTGTAAATGCTTGCAACTATATTTCATCATTTTTAACACAACCATCTAACATACGTGTATCAATATATATGTACCAGTATATGTACCGTTATATGTCTATGAGAGTAAATAAATGTTGCATAATATGTACAATTTATTAACTAATTTCTTTGTTCACTGTGTCTTCATACTTCAAAATTGATGTTCTAGTGGTATGTTTGCATCCTACAACTAATTTTTAAAACCGAAACTCTTAGAATATGTTTCCTTTCTCGAAACGTTACACTCCCGTTGTAATGAACACAGATATATCAAAATTCCTGTCACAACAAAGTTGAAATTCGGGTCCCAAAATTATTATCTTAAAGCCCAAGTTTAGTTTTGGGTTTTTTCTTTTAATTTGAAAGCTTTATGCCCAAAGGTCATATCACACCAATAATAGATTTTGAATGTCTTTTTTTTTTTGGTTTGGTTGTTGTTGTTTTTGTATTTTTTTTTTTTAATTAATGAAAGATCGTTGGGGGGGGGGGGCAGATTTTTTTATTATTTAACCCCCAAGATTTTTCATAAATAAATTTTAAAAAAACAACAACGAAAGACATTCAGAATCTGTTATTGGTTTGATATGACCTTTGGGCATAAAGCTTTCAAATAACAAAAAAATGCCCAAACTAAACTTTTGCTTTAATATAAATGTACCCCAGTAAAGGTAAAATTTGACTTTTTTCATATACAAAATGTCCCTTTTTCCACTCTGGTGCCATAGGCATTAAGGCATGCCATGATGTAGACAACACTTTCATTTTTGCCACTTTGCAAAGTCCACTTCACTTTTAAAAGTATACAAAATAATGGATTAAAACTTTGACAGTTAACACCATCAAATATGTTTAATCTCACTATTAATTTCACATCTACATGCTGCAACAAAAATACATAAAAAGATAAATAAATACATAAATAAATAGATAAATAAATAAATAAATAAATAAATAAGTAAAATTAAGAAAGAAAGACAGACTATAAGGAAATAAATAAAATCTCTCAAGGGTGAAACTATTTTTGTCAGCTTTTCAAATATATTCTCTCCATATCCGACCCATCTGATCCCCATGACATCACAAACAAGAAGGGGCAGTGGTGGTTTTTTTTAAGGGGGTAGGTGTTAAAGTGATAGGCTAACATTGCGGAGCTTCAATTAACAATTGTCAAACCTTGAAATCTGAGCTACATAGTACTGAGTGTTCAAATGGACAAATAAACACCCTAGAGTACAAAATATTGGAAAGTTAGGCTGCCAATGGCAAGATATGTATGAATAAACAATTTCTACTCCAAAAACAGCCTAGATCTGCACACATTCAGTCTATGACAAGAAATTGGCAGGTGAATCCGGTCAATTTGATTGCTTGTAGATTTTCACTTTTTTAAAGCACTAAAATCATCATTTTGAAATATAATTTTTTTCAGGGCTTCATTTTTAGACCTTATCAAAGACATTTGGAGCATGGAGGATATGTAGCTCACATTTTTTTTTAACTGTGGTAAATGTTAGCCAGTGGCTTTAAGCTTCTACACTTTCTGACATAATAGCCTCTGCACAGTTTTATTGTTATTGTTTATCAGATACATACTACATATAAATTCTGACAGGAGCTTTAACCCCCCCCCAAAACCCCCAAAAAAAAAAATAAAATAAAAAATAAAATAAATAAATAAATAACAAAAATAAAAAAACTAACTAACTAACTAAATAAATAAATAAATAAATACATACATACATACATACATAAATACATACATAAATACATACATACATGTACATACATACATACATATAAATAAATAAATAAATAAATAAAATAAATAAATAAATAAAAAACAGAGCCTCTGTATCAAGTAAGGGCTTGGTCACAAGACAGTGTAGACCAGTTATGTAAACTGGGAAGACAGCAGATTAATAGTTTGATATAATCGGTCAGACCTTCATCCTAAACCCCCAAAACACTCTGATCTCAGCTGAACATCACGTCGATCAACTGGAGAAACACTGTGCCCAAAAAAGAACATTATTTAAAAAATCGTCCCAATCCAGTAAAAGCACATTTCACAAATTCTTAGTCATCTACTGTTGATGATATACACGTAGGTGGAAGTATAATCCTGTGGTATATACTGTACATGTACCATGTATAGTGTAGTAAACACAAATTCAATAAATTAATTCAATCCCAATTATGACAGTTATTGAATTAGCATCAAAACCACAATCTACATTTGTGAAATGTCCATATGATTTTGAAGAAAAAAAAATGACAAAAAAAAATTCATTTGTATTGTAAGAGTCACATGAAATTTCACACAAATTTCATTTCCTTGGTTACTGCCTAAATCAGTGCTCTTAAAGTTGACTTTCAAACAATTATTGCAAATTATTTTAAAGGTATGGGCTAACATTTACCACAGTTAAAAAAATCTGAGCCACATGATTCCCTATGCTACCAGTGTCTTTGAGGAGGTCTAAAAATGGAGCCCTGAAAAAATTGTATTTCAAAATGATTATTTTATAGTGCTCTAAAAAAAGTGAAAATCGTAAGTTGACCAGATTCACTTGCCCATTTTCTCCCATAGACTTACTGTGTGTACACCTAGGCTAATAAAACTCGCCCCGAGTTTTAATTGTTTATTCATGCATAACTTACCATTGGCAGTGTAACTTTCCAAACTTTTGTATTCTAGGGTGTTTATTTGTCCATTTGAACACTACTATGTAGCTCAGATATCAAAGTTTGACAATTTTTTAAATTGAAGCTCCATAATGTTAGCCTATCACTTTAAAGAAATAATATTGTTTATGAAATTCAGTACTGTGGTGCCATTAATGGCATTCAAATTTAACAATGTTCCTTTATAATCAGTGATAACAGCACAAAGTGAATTAACCCGTTGGAGACAATTTGATTTTGGTACAACATGCATTGTCCATAGAGCCTAACCCAAGATATCTAGTACTTAGTCCCCACTGGGTTAAAATATAATTATCACACCCTCTGATCACTTTGACATCTCCTTACCAGTTCTCTGTCACAACCAAAACATTACATTTAACTAAATGGGTTTCAGGATACCCCCCCCCCCCGACAACTACCCCTCAAATAATAATGCCCACTTCCCCCCCCCCCAATACCCAAATAGGACAATTATCGGCTTAGGACAACAATTCCGCTCGTCCCCCCCCCCATAAAAGGCAACTGTCCTATAGGCCTATATAGGCAGGTATAGTTATCCAGTAATTGTCCACAGTCATGGCGATTGTAAAACGGGGGGGGGGGTGACCGTGTTTTCTCTATTCAAACTAAAAGAATTTTGTCTTTTAGATACAAAACAGTATACACTTATTATACCTATAGCTTTTAAATAAAATCTATGAGTGGTAGCACTGGTATGGTATATGCCCTGCGGGTGGTTAATCTGTCATCCATGGTTGCCAATTTGAGTCGGCAAATACACTAAAAGTGTCATCATATTGTATGCATTTGTTCATCAAATGTCAAATTCAACAGAATAGTATTTTCTCACCCAGATTTGATAGGAGTTTTATTGCCTCTCAGCAGAATGAGACGGAAGTTATTGCATTGTTATTAGTATTTTTATTGAAGTTATTGAAGACATTGTAAAAGGTAATTGTTCGGAATAACGCAAAAACTATTATTTTGTGGAAAAGACGGGTTGACAACATCATAAAAACAAGATAAACATACATGTACAAGAACCCCACTGGACTACATAATAGCAATTTATGCAAGTATCACAGAATATAACTGTTTCACAAAGCAAACAATATGTGTGTGTTTCACTGGACTAGTAAAGATACCGTAGTTTTGTGATTTGCACCCCAGATCACCAAAGGTAGAAACTTCAGTTAGCACGCCGTTCTCGGAAGAAAACAACGCTTTTCAGGACTGATGCACCAGGAAAATTAATGTTAACTCGCCCTTCTTTCAGTATCAGGAATACTGTTTTGGGCATTGAGAAAGGAGTTTGGCTTTTTGTCCTGCCATACAGGTAAGTTATAGATTGAAACTAAACTTATAAATGACAAAATTAGCAGTTTGAAAATGTACAGTCAGAAGGAACATTTCATAAACTCTGAACACACTTGGTTGGGTTCAGTTTTACGTACAGTAGCATACACCGTGAAGTATTGTGGGCAAAATGGTGATCCTCAAAATGGCTGCTTCCATGTGCTGATTTGTTTGGACAGAAAATTTGGCTGGTTTAAAATCACAGGAAAAGTGAAATCTTTGCATAGCTTCTGAATTACAAATGATTAAAGCATAGTTACAACTTGTGGAACGATGAGTCACATTCAGGGTCTGTGAAATGTAAATCAATGTTGAAAGAGTTTATGATTTATGAATGTAAACAAACAAGTATACTCTGCATGTTCGTGAACACAGATGCCAAATAATTCAATGATTTGAATTGTATTCTGTGAAACTGAATACAATATTGTAGAATTACCAACAGGTTGCTTTTGCTTGCAACTGAATTTTGAATAAGGAATTCAGATGGGATTTAAATGGATCAATTAATTTCTTTATTTAGCCCCAGTTGGTAAATCATGGGACTCTCAATCCGGGGGTGGGGGGGGGGCACTTAGTATAATTGTGTGATACCTATTTGCCGCGGTTGAGACCCTCATTTTCAGCCCAAATTTCAGTTCCAAAGCATCACAATTTCAGAAGACACAGAAAATTTTTGATTTTTTCAGTTCCAGAGACCTCCAAATTTGCCGTTTCGCTTCTGATTTTTTGCTCAGCCGCGCCGCTTTGCGGCACGGCCGGGCCAGAGCATTGTCCTTTCAGCACGGCGCGCCGGAACTTAGGTCCAGTTCCGGAGACCCCCATTTAATAGAATAGAATAGAATAGAATAGAATACAGTATTGACTGAAGTTTTAAATTCAAAGGTACGTTGTTGTTTTATGTCACTGACCTTTTCGGTGGGAAATATGCTTTATTGATAACAGATAATATATTGAATTTGAATTAAAGGTTAAAATGGAGCATTCTGCTAGAGGTCCAGAGGAGACTATGTGATGAGCACTTGTTCAGATCGAGATGCACATAGTCCCACATATACAACTGCCAGTTATATACTGCAGACAACTGATTAACCCTTTGGTGACAACGGGCTTGTACAGAAGCCAGTAAATCTTACACGCGGAGACGATTTTCTTCATTTATGCAGGTCATAATGTGTACTTAATGGTACAGAGTCATTTGTTAGCAATATAATCTTAGTTTGGGTGAAAAGGTTTGAACATTTTCTAGGGTTCTATATGGAAGCCAGTCATCCCTGAATGTGTCATGTGCTAGGCAATCTGTACAAGCCCATCATCCCCAAGGGGTTAAAATCATTGCAATGATATTATTGGCAAGATACAGTCTGTACCAAATCCTGTCATATACTCTATTTTCAGACATGTATGCCAGAAATACTGACAAAATTTTTAAATGATTATTTCTATTATTAAGTTATTCCAAAAATTTAGTCTGCAAATCATGACATACATGTACCCTGTAAAACCTAGCCTGCATAACAGGGAAAGATCACTTTTTTCCTGCCAATCGTTGATAATTTGGTGTCTCTGGGAAATACAATCTAACTGACAATATGATTAAAGTTTTAGTTTCTGATGTTGTATACTCATACAACTCAGGCAGGTGTCATGGGCATCATTGGGGAAAAGACATGTACCCTGTAAAACCTAGCCTGCATAACAGGGAAATCACTTTTTTCCTGCCAATCGTTGATAATTTGGTGTCTCTGGGAAATACAATCTAACTGACAATATGATTAAAGTTTTAGTTTCTGATGGGGGAATGCCGCCCCCCAGCCCCCCCCCCCCATCCCGTTGAAAACTAAGTGCAAGTTAACTTGTGCTGGGGTCTATGAAAATTATGTGTTTGTGTTACAGTGAAATCAAATCATCTCCAATGGGCCAACAGTGAGAGGGACATGATATTTGTTCCCCCTCCCATAACTAACAAGCACATCCTCCTTATTGACTAACTGTACAGAAAATCATTTCAATATACTAAAAAAATTGATTTTGAAGCAGATGCGGGCAAATGTGTAAATGGAAGGGGAAAGAATAACTCCAGCAGCTCCCCCCCCCCACCCCCTTTACTGGCACACTTTTTACAAGCGGTTGATGCCCTAAGGAGGTAACTCACTGGCCTGGAGTCGACTAGTTGGCGACCAGTTGGCGACCAGTTGGCAATTTGAGTCTCCGGGGAGTCGCAAGAAAATTCAATTTTTTTGGTGACTTCTTAGTCTCCTGCAGGTCACGACAAATTAAAGTCACCTTCAGTCAGAGCGCAAGGCAATTTGGTCTCTCGAGTTGCCGCAACTGCCACGACTGAAGAGTCGCGGCGATGTCTCCACCAGTGAGATCGGGCCTTTATGCAGGAGCTGGTTAAACAGCTTTTTGGAATAAAAGGGGTGATACACTAGATACCTTGCCCCTTTCTGTCATTGCAACAATCCACACTTTATAATGTTAGATAATGCAGGTTCGATTGCAAATGAATTCAAACTAATAAGTCACTGAAAAGTTAAGGGTTTTCAGCCATTAATGGTTAGTTCTGGTGAAATAATATGAACCAATTTGTTCAGTTGGTATTCATTTGTTCAACATAAGACAAACATTTATTTCTGCATGTTTTCACATTTTTAATCCTCCATTACAGTGTCAAGAAAGCACGTACAGAAGTCAAGAGGATCGAGCTGATTTCACAGAGATTGAACAGCTAGTCAAACAGGTTAGTCTCACATTCAAGTGGATGCATGCACTTTTTCTTTTGCTTAAAGTGATAGGCTACCATTGTGGAGCTTCAATTTAAAAAATTGTCAAACCTTGATATCTGAGCTACATAGTAGTGTTCAAATGGACAAGTAAACACCCTAGAATACGCAAGTTTGGAAAGTTACACTGCCAATGCCAAGTTATGCATGAATAAAATTAAAACTTGGGACGAGTTTTAATAGCCTAGCTAGGTGTACACACAGTAAGTCTATGGGAGGAAATGGGCTAGTGAATCTGATCAACTTATGATTTTCACTTTTTTAAAGCACTAAATAATCATTTTGAAATACAATTTTTTCAGGGCTTCATTTTCAGACTTCATCAAAGACACTTGTAGCATGGGGAATCATGTGGCTCAGATTTTTTTTAACTGTGGTAAATGTTAGCCAATACCTTTAAATCCTGTATTACAGGGAAGATATGCAAGTTACAGTTATTGAATGTACAAGTTATTTCAGCCCCACACAAATGATGCACATTTTATAAAACAAAAAAGCAGAAAGAAAAATAATTTGGGTGTAAAATATAAATATTCAAACTGTTTGCGAATGTAGAGTAACTGGTCCCCCTTGCCCACTGACAGATATTGACAACCCCCAACTAGTGACCTACCTGACTAACTGCCAGTTTTGAAGTTGTAGTTGTAGTTGACATACGAAATAATAATGTAAAGGACATACAAATTTCGATTTCTGAAGACACTTCACTTTCAGATTTTACATCCCAGTCACATTATTATGTACTTTCCTTACCTTTGGGGTGTGCGACTTTAT
Source organism: Eucidaris tribuloides (assembly GCA_001188425.1). NCBI lineage: Eukaryota > Metazoa > Echinodermata > Echinoidea > Cidaroida > Cidaridae > Eucidaris > Eucidaris tribuloides. The sequence continues at coordinate 7,655 of JZLH01S0601572.1, forward strand.
CAGGTGTATCATACGGGTCACATACATGTATATACATGTACAGTGATAATCTCTTGATCAGGAGATCTCCAGTTTCACAATCATACCAGTTATGGAGCTCCTCCACCAGACTTTCCGTTCCCTATTCCCCTTTCTCCCTCCTTACATAATTGACCTGAGATAACAAATTAAATGGCACTAGCCAAGGATAAAATTGTCATACATGTGTGGAAGCAAAATGCAGCATCCCCTATATGGTTCAAAATTCAGAAAACGAGGGGGGGGTGTGTGTTTTCTGATAATGTTGCACCCAACTCCCAGATTTTTTGCCCAAGATGTACCGAGGCACCAATATATTGATTTGCCCCATGTTTTTGTAGACTTTTTATTTAGGAAATTATGTGTACTTAAGTGAATTTAAACTTGTAAAAATCCTATTTTATTTTATTTCATATAGTACGTGATTAAATCCACAACATCTGGACGACGATTGTGTACCTGTCCTGTTCTCTGCAGTGGTGCTGCAAGCTTGTGATATCACCTAGTACATACATGCAGCTCTGAACTGGTTAGTACAGGACATTCATCCAATTTCTATTTCTGTTTACCGCACAAACAGTGTTGTATGTATGGATACACCTGCCCCCCCCCCCTCCACATGGTCACTTTGGTCCTTCATCACTTACGTCACAATATACTGCTTTATCAATATGTGTGATGCTGGCATACTATTAAATTTTAGGTTGATTTTGTCTCATATACAATAAGCAGGCGCGGTTCTAGAGCGGAAACTTTAGGGGGGCTACTTGGGGCTTTATCCACGGCCAAATCCTTGGTCCAAATTTTTTCTCGGTCATCCAAGCCACCAAAAAGTTGCTTGGGGGGGGGGGGGGAGGGGGGTTAGGGAAAATTTAATGTAAAAATTGGTAACCCATGACAAAAGGGGATGTTAATTAATATTTCATTGTAAAAAAAAAAATTGCCTGAATATTGGAGGGGGGGGGGGCCTTCAGTCCCCAAGCAGAACCACACCTGATAATAAGGTACAAATTTTCAAATTTAAAGGATAAGGAAAAGAATAGTTTTGCTTGTATCTTGCTACAGCAAGGAATAGGTATTGTATGCTCAGTGCCATACGTACCCAAACATGCAATGTGTATAATGTACATGTACATGGTCTGTCAAGAAAGTATCCAGCCATATCGTCGGTGACATTACGTACCGGCAAATGTCGTACATCAAACAAACTTTGTAACATTCACCTGTACATGAAATCACTGCCAATATGTCAGTTTGTGGGTACAAGTAGATCAAGATATATGCCCAAAGGTCATATCACACCAATAACAGATTCTGAATGTCTTTCTTTTTTTTTAAAGGGACCGAATTGTGGCTGTTGATGTTTTGCGAAACCAGTTCGATGCATGCAGCAGCGCACTGGCAGACCGTGTATTCAGTACGACCAATGAGAAGCAGCGAATTAGTGGAGGTCCTACCAAATTTACCGAAACGTGCCAAATTGATTATTCGGGCTCTTTCGTATTAGCATTTGCGTCCATCGCGGTCCGCTGAGTACTGCAACGAAATAAACACTCCACCGCGTATACAGTATGTAACTCGAAACGGAGCTAGCAAACAGGGTGACGGCCCTGAGTTTTGTTCTCGTCAGGCCGGTCAATGGCCACGATTCAGTCCCTTTAGATTAATTAATGTAAAATCTCAGGGGGAACCCACAAGATTTGACTATAGTTTACATTATAGCATCCAAAGGGTTAATAAGGTGTAAAGGTTATCTGAGTTATACCTCATCAGAAAGAGCAGACTCGCTAAAAAAAATCCCCCAAAACTAAACTTGGGCTTTAACTACAGTGATACATGTATGTTTCATTCATTTCAGATTTGTAATCACAGGCAACACATACCGCACCACATAGCACCAGCATATACATCCAGCAAACACATACATCCAGCATATCCAGCACCACTGCACTCATTCAAACGCCATCCAGGCAACTCACCCTACACCATCCAGCCAAACAAATCCTTCTTGCACTCCAGCTAACACCCAGTTATTTTTGTAAGCATTTATAATTGCTGTTGGTACCTTTATTGTATTTGTAAGTCCATATCATTGTCCATTGTCTCTCAACAAACTGTCATATATACACGAGTCTCATCCAGTGTTTCACAATGAAATTGAGCAAAATATGTCTTGTACTTCTATTCCTTGCAATGAATAGTGCATGTGCACAGGACAGATTTTGTGGTGAGAATCAACCCCCTCCTTGCGTGTTAGAGAAACCACCACACAGAGAAGTGTGCAAAAATCAAACCGTATCAGCCATCATAAAAGTTCAAATCGAACCAAATACTGACTTTGGTACAAAAGACATTCAAGTTTCCACTGCTG
>JZLH01S0601574.1:10703-20788 GCA_001188425.1 Eucidaris tribuloides
AAAAAAATCTTAAAATTATTGTTATTGTGATAAAATTATTATCACGCGCGTCAGGGTCGGACTTAACGCGACGACCGGGCTAGGTTGGTCATGCTAGCTTATCATGGCCATGTGCGCTAATTCACATAATGAGAGTAGTGCTGATTGACCCATTTTATAAAACAAACTATACACATGTTTAAGCTCTTGATGTTAATAGCGACACTGCGCATCTCGGCAATGCTGTACAACACGCATGTTACACAATTGTAAATACCCTGGAGTGCACTGCATCGCCACTAACGCACTAACACATGCGCATTGTTTGTATACTATTCAACTATTACCCGTCTTCGATGAGGTCTTTCGTCGTAGAATCCCGAGGGTTATCCGATGGCGTTGCCCAACATCGTTCATTTACAATACTCATGTAATCCACTGATTCCAGCACCGTTGACAAGAATATTGGTTGGCCAATATCAACCTATATCACGAAACGATAAGCATTAGAACATTAGAACTCTTTATCAGTATTAGCATTTTGTAGCTATATAGCAGCAGCATGGTGATGAAAATGATGTAATTCTAGTAGTGGTAGAACATGTAATTAAAACAGCAGCAGTAGCAGTGGTAGTAGTAGTATAGTAGTAGTAGTAGTAGTAGTAGTAGTAGTAGTAGTAGTAGTAGTAGAAGTAGTAGTAGTAGTAGTAGTAGTAGTAGTAGTAATAATAATAATAGTAGTAGTAGTACCGGATGAACATGTAATTGAAAAAAAATAGCAGCAGCTGTGGAAGCAGTAATAGTGGTAATAATGATGATGATGATGATGATGATGATGATGATGATGATGATGATAATAATTATAATAATAATAATAACAATAATAATAATAATAATAATAATAATAATAATAATAATAATAATAATAATAATAATAATAATAATAATAGTAGTAGAGTAGTAGTAGTAGTAGTGAGTAAGAAGAAGAAGAAGAAGAAGAAGAAGAAGAAGAAGAAGAAGAAGAAGAAGAAGAAGAAGAAGAAGTAGTAGTAGTAGCAGTAGTAGCAGTAGCAATAGTAGTAGAAGAGGTGGTAGTACAATGTAAACTAAGTACCGTATTTTAAAAGCAACCACGGTCATTTTAATGTAATTTTTATGGTGGTCCCAAATACATTGTAACTCGTCACTATTAAACCCTAATAAAGTCCCACAACCTGAAGGTAATAATAATGCCAAAGAAAGTAATTAAGATATTTATAGTAGGAATGTGAAGTGTCCTAAAATTCAGTAGTTTCATGACCTTCATATGATGCAACAGTTCAAATATTTTTATTTTAACCAAAGTTGTTGTTTTTTTCATTCGATGCTTATGTTTCAGAAAATGTGCGACTTTATCAGGGTATCGTGGTTAGAGGTAACAAGTACCTTTCGAGGATAGCTGGAGCTCGGGTAGGGGGTGTCAAAGTTGTCGTCGGGATACTGGTAAAGACCAACCGAAAAGTTGGCGTAACTTTGCTTCCTGACGTGAATGGTCCTCGAATCCTGGGGACGATGAGATATGTGAGTGTGGTACTCCCGGTTGACCGAACAGTTCACATCAATCTCAATGTTAGGTTCGGGGCTGCCTCCAGACCTGACGACCTTCACCATGTTGGAGTACGCAAATCGGTGCTCATCTTCCTGAAGACAAAACAAATGTCACTGTTTTTGACACTCCTGTCAATTTGGCTTTAAGGGGATGTAAATTGGTACTGTCACCCTAAACTAAATTCATATACATATTGGAATAAACGGTGGGTAGTATAATTTTATTAAGGAAATTGTGCCCAATGGAATTCAATCATAATGGTAAATGAGATGGTTACAATTTTATCAGAACAAGCAGAATTTATTTTCGTTAAGAAAATTGCTACGACAAATTACCCTTTTTTATATCAGTGTATATCTTCACCAAATGTCTCAGAAAGGATATCACACGCACTGTATCCAGGTTGTTAATTCATTAAATGAAGAGCTCAGTTCCAAAAGGGACTAGATCTACTTTGAATGAAAACTGAGTTATTGATACCACACCATTACTGAGGTAAGTACTTATCTTTGAGCAAAAGTTTTAACCTCACCTGTGAAAGCAACCATAAGAAAATGCACATTCTAATATCACTTTTCCATAGACGCCTGTACAAAATGTGGTAAACAAAATTAATGTGTTTTTTTTTCCTCTAGAGTAACAGAGATGGATGTAGTTCCTTTTGGAAATAAACTCTTCAAATACACTTTTCTTAAAAGATTCGTTCTTCTGTTGAGGCTTTCTTTCAGTAGGCTTCCACCCATCGAAGGATATCAAGTCAGGGAGAAATTTCACTTTGTGTATTTCGAAAACATTGTTAATTCATTCTGCATGCATTGATGCCACGGAAACAAATCTCCAAGATCCACCTATTGCAACAGAAGTAAAATATACAAAATAAACCTCGACCCAAAGTTGATGTTTACGGAAAAGGATAGGAGAAAGGCAGGAAATGGTAGACCAAAAACATTTTTGGTGGTCAATGCTAAACCGAACTTGGAAGAATGTATAAATTAATGTCAGGAAAAGTGATCGTCCACATTTTTTGACCTATCTGGAGCAGAGGACACCCAATGATGATAACATATTGGTAATAATAAAACAGATCGCATGAAATGCAAGAATTGACAGGTAGAAACTAAATAAATAGATCGGTACTTTACCGATTTTACCTGTACTACTGTTCCACAGTCATCATATGTCGTTGATATCGCGATTGTCTCTGAATCGTGATCGTACCCACTGCAGCTGAAGTTCCGGAGAGTAACCTGATCCGCCGGTGTGATGTCCAACATGTCCTTGTCCAGATATACCGTCATGGAGGTGTCATCACATTCCAACTCAATACCCGTTGAAACTGTGGTAAGTAAGGAATGTGCATTGTCGTATTGTTGTTAAATCTAGAAAAAATGTGTATTAGTCCAAAATTGACAGGCATACACAGTATTGAAAATAACCAAACACTGTGTTTGCTTCACCCAAATTAAAACGCATACTTGCTCCTGTTGGCTGGACAAAAGTTGTACGTGATGATAAAACATTACACTTGGACTGTCTCTGTTGGCACAGTTCTTCAATATACATTATTTTGCTATGAGTATAGCAACAGATTTTGCACTAAATAACGTTGGCATGTTAAAGGCATAATGCTTTAATAAAAATCCTGACTGAATCTTGCATGGTTAAATTAAAGATATCGTTTAACAATATATACAGTTTAAAAAAGAGCAGAGCTACATGATCTACCATGCTACTGTGTCTCTGAAAAGGTCTACGAATGAAGCGATGCAAAAATTGCAGTTAATATGGTTAAAACGGTTATTAAAGGCAAGGTTCACCCCGACAAAAAGTTGGTTTTGATAAAAGCAGGACTATGAGAGAAACATATTAATGAAAGTTTGGCGAAAATCCACCAAAGAATAACAGAGTTATGAAGTCTCAAAGTTTTAAATTTGTGACGTCACATGCGAGCACATCCCCATATGTCATGTAATATAAATTCCGTAAATTGCAATTTGTTCAATAGTTCATGATAATTGAATTTTTTTTTTCATAGTTGCATGTATGAAATAATGTTTCTGATATATATTGAATGCACAGATAAAATCATTTTCAAATTTCTGAGAAAACAGCCCTTTTATGGAATTTAGATCACATGACATATGGGGAGCTGCTCGCATGTGACGTCACAAATTTAAAACTTTGAAACTTCATAACTCTGTTATTCTTTGGTGGATTTTCGCCAAACTTTCATTAATATATTTCTCTCATTGTTCTGCTTTTATTAAAACCAACTTTTTGTCAGGGTGAACCTTGCCTTTAAATGCTTTTAAACTGTGAAAATGATTGATTACCTATTCCAGTTCGTCCATAACCTGATGTGTTCTTGAATGTTCGTCCGCTAATGATAATCCATGTAACAAGATTTATCTGTACATATTTTGCTAATGACTTTAAAACTGTCTAAAATTTGTTGTTTGTTTTGTTTTGTTTTGTTTTGTTTTAGGTCTTTTTTGTCAATTCAAACACTATCACACATGTTGACAGCACAATGGTTTTTCCAGAATGTTATCAAGTGTCTATACACTAAATACAAAACGCTTAATATTTAATACATTGCTCGTCTAGCTAACATGTATCGCTCTCAATTACAGTAAACATTATGACATGTCTAATTCCAGAACCAAACTTTTTCAATGTTTTAACTTGTGCGAAATAATGGTGAATTGTTTATTAAGGGGAACTTTCACTTTTTCATGTCTGTAGGTACTTTAATCAACAGTTAGAAATTGCCGTCAAAAACCTACAGCCCAAAGGTAAATTTTTAAAAGATGATAGGAAACAAATATACTATTTTAATGTGTCACGATTTATCGTTTCAAGATGACATTTTCATAATAAGTACCAACAAATTCTACAGACACAGAGAGTGATTTCTTTAGTACAGCAGAACAAAATCAAAACTTTTCCGTTAAGTTTGCGGGGTAATACCGTAGTCAATGCAAGATGGGCCATACAGCACATCATCGATGGCAATCTCATTGGAAGAAGGAGATCCCACTATGCCCTCAAAGATAAACTTTCCGGGTCCGATGTCTTCATTTTTTACTTGGCCGTGGTGCCACTGGTTGCCACAATCACCAGATTGAGACCAGATGAGGAGGGTCGATTGGCCTATGTCTACCGGCTGGAAGTATACGTTTAGGGTTCCATTAGTGACACCAAACATGTGGTACCAGAACTGGAAACAGTACGGATCACTTCCGTTAGTATTTGAAAGTGGACTGATCAGAGAAGCCTTTTCGCCTGTAGCTCGGGTCGAGGCATCCGTGAACATGTAGTAACCACCTTTCGGAACAAACAAACAAAAAGTGATGGGCGTACATTACAGACAATAGGTCACATCTGCATGCGTAACAATTAATATTTTGTATATAAACTTGGGCTAAGCAAGAATAAGATTCAATCGAAATTCAGAGAAAAGGGCAATAAACCATTTTTTTTGGGGGGGGGGGTTGAAATGTACTATTATAGAGATAGCTATAACTTTTACACATGCAAGATGGAGGTGATGTTCTCAAACGTTGTAGGCAAACGTACAGCCTTTCTTACGATGTAAAGTGTAGAGAACATTTCTGAAGTTACTATTGACTTGGCATATAATGTTATTTATTTTTGGTCAATTAATCATTACAAATCTATAGAATATGTTTCTTTTTACTTACTTATTTTTCTTACTTCATACGTCACTCACAAATCTGTGATAATAATTTCTTATTTGTAGGTAAATAGCCAATGGAAGCATATTAGTTTTAAAACTAAGTAGAGTGCATACGAAATTTAAAGAGAGTCATATTTTTTTTTATTCTTAAAGGCAGTGGATCTCATTTGCAAACATCGCCGAACACCAGGAAAACATAACCCATGCCCTTACGCTATTGATGAAGGGCATGTATGTGAAATCTGGGGGTCAGTGATTGCCTAGAATTTGAAACATGCAAAAGAAAACAATAGCCGTTTAGTGTACGTTCAATGGTAGGATTTTTTTTTTTCGTCGAGAAAAAATTTACGTCTTAGTCTAACGGTCACTATAATTCCACTAAAACTGAGTTATTAGCTCCTATATTTTGTTGAAGGTTCCCAGATGGCATTTTCTTCTAAGTGCCATTGTATTTACAAAATGTTAACTTTCAGGCATGCAAAAGAGATCCCCTGCCTTTAAAGGCAGGGGATCTCTTATGGTACTTATCAAAGGAGTACTATTTGTGGCGCCTTGTGCGACAACGATTAAGAGTTGGGTTCTTTTAAATGACACTACCTGCATTGCCTGAAATTTCGTCCATTAATCTAAACACTGCAACGCTATTTTGCCCCATCGCACAAAATTTAAGTACTTTGACATGAAAATGCAATCGGACGGAATCAACTATTAAAATAAGAATATGACAGGATCAGTATTGTGTTTGAGAATGCCATCAAATATACATAATTTCTTCGTCTTCTTCGTTGCAGCAATAGAAATAAAGGAGATCATTATTGGTTACTGCTCTTAGCAAAAATGTAATATACAAAATCCAAAAATGAGATTTTTAAAATAATTCGTTGCCACATTATGTGCTTCAATTGCTGGTGATAATATATCTTACTTGAAGTTTGGTAAGTATGATCAGTCGCTGGTCCAGTATTGGTTGAAGATGTGGGTCCTGACCGCCTACTCCAGTCGAAATCGTCCTGGTGGGACTGTTGGAAACCGCACAGATTACTGCCGAACGTCTCAAAATCACATGACCAGTCAAACGAATCTGTATGTAGGAGTTACGCATGTATATTTAACGTACCACTGTTGCACCGTATTCAGACTGCGGTGAATTTATTAATGGTTGCTTTCAACACCAAAAATTTTATACACGAACACGAACAAGTAGATATCATATTTATAAGTTATTGTAATGTAGAGATGAAAATAAATCTTACTTACACTTAAATCCTGTTAATGTGGATAAGATTTGAATTGGTATGCACAAGCAGGTCACTGTATACCTTTGGCTTTTTATTCTTCAATTTAAAGGGAAAATGACATGATTGTGAGAAGTACAACAAAATATAACTCAAGAATCAACATAAATAAAAAAAAAAAAGGACTGGCATATAGGGCCTATACACTCACAAAAGTGCATATTCAGGCTCTGGAAAGATCTGTCTTGAATTTGTTTGCTGAAGGGGAAACAAATCATTTATCAGAACAGAATGAAGGTATGATAATGATAGAATAAGATCCATAGAAGCTACACAACATATTTGAAAGTCCGAGCAGTTTCTGACAATAACTGTATAACAACGGGAAATTATACCTCTGTAAAGTTACCACACCAAAAATCTTCAAACTGCATACCCGATTCTGACTTCCTTGTGTCCTAAATCCATGACATCTAGTAATTTCCTCTGTAGTTCAATATCCGTAACGAGAATTTAACCGAAATTTTTCCAGCCTGATACGCCCAACCAAATGTATCATTTTATTTTCATGAATTGATAAATGCCCATATCAAGCATTACCTTGCCGAGATGAAACTATGCAAACATCGTACGGATTTGTTAACGTCCCGTCACCGATCCATCGATAATCACGGGATTCCTCGTTGATGATACCGATCTCTCCACGGTAGTATTCTGTCCAGTATATATCACCGTGGTGCCAAAATATCCCAAAACAGGCCATCGATAAGGCTAATAAGGTGGTGCGGTCATTCCCCTCCAAATCCGATGATTCAATGCGGTCATAATAATTGTCAGTCCAATACAATCGAGATTCTATGTGAAAAAATACAACCATTACCAGAATATAAAAATACTATCTACCCAAAAATAAATAATTATAAAGAAAACAGGAAGCACTGGGTAGCGTGGGAGAATAAGACATTATCATCTTATTCACCATGGGTCAATACGACGTTATTATTGTTACTAATTATGGTGATGATGACGACGACGACGACGATGATGATGATGATGATGATAATAAAGGCAATGCCGATAATGATGATGATGAATATGATCATGATGATTGCCAATATGATGATAATGTCTTATTCACCCATGCTAGCCAGTGCTTCGTGTTTTCGTCAGAATCAGATAAATAGACCAGTTAACCCTTTCGAGTATAAAAGAAGGTGGGCATCATCATCATCATCACCAATCATCATCATCATCATCATCCTCATCATCATCATCATAATCATCATCATCATCATGATCATCATGATCATCATCATCCTCATCATCATCATCATTATCGTTATTATTTTTAAAATTTTATAATAATCATTACTGGGTAATCTTTGGAAATGGTAACAAACTTGATTTTCGAATGTTTACAACTAATAAAAAGTAGAGATTACTGTGCATTAAGTAAACAAAATATGCTGATATATTCTGATTGCTGGTACACAATATCCCTTCCTCTCATTTTAAAGTGATAGGCTAACATTGTGGAGCTCCGATTTAAAAAAAAAAATGTCAAACTGTGATATGTGAGCTACATAGTAGTGTTCAAATGGACAAATAAACACCCTAGAATACAAAAGTTTGGAAAGTTACACTGCCAATGGCAAGTTATACATGAATAAACAATAAAACTCGGGGTGAGTTTTATTAACCTAGTTGTACACACAGTAAGTCTATGGGAAGAAATGGGCAAGTGAATCTGGTAAACTTACGATTTTCACTTTTTTAAAGCACTAAATAATCATTTTGAAATACAATTTTTTCAGGGCTTCATTTTTAGACCTCATCAAAGACACTGATAGCATGGGGAATCATGTAGCTCACATTTTTTTAACTGTGGTAAATGTTAGCCAATACCTTTAACAGTGAATCTATAACAGTAGAAACAGCAGTGGAAGAAAAGTCTCGGGAAATCAACAAATCATAAAACCATAACAACTATTCTACGTTTTCAGAATCACATCCACTCAATTCAATATACCTTTTAAAAAGGGAACAGTCTTAAACTTATGAATAAACCAATTCATTGTGAATCACAGCATTACCATAGGTTTGAAAGAGTCAAATAAGTTTTGAGTTAATCCCCACCCCCACGAAGCAATTAAAGCGCAAGTTTAGATCAGACTCTGATCTTTCAGCTGAGGTAAAATTCAGATTACCTTACCACCTTATCAACGCTGAGGACGCTATACTGCAAAATGATATCGAAAATCTCGGAGTTCTCCTACCCCGGGATTTTTCAATAATTTATTTCAAAAACACAAAAGACATTCAAAATCTGTTATTGATGTGATGACCTTTGGGAATAAAGCTTTCAAATAGTAAAACAACCCCGAAACTAAACTTGTGCTTTAACATGTAACAATTTGGTTACCTATCTTAGGTTTACCTTCATAGTTTAATCCTATTCCATCAGGCCAATAAATTTGGGTGCTCACTATTGTTGTTCTATTACTTCCGTCCATATTCGCCTTTTCGATTGAGTTGGATACACCTCCGACGTTTGTCCAGTACAACTCACTACAACATAAAAGTCGCAATGAAAGGCTTAATGGTCATTTTGCATGTGATGACTAAAGTGACGATTCCAAAGTAACATATTATTTAGAGCTGTTGCAAAAGACTTTACTTACCTGCGTTGAAAAGTTTTTATTTATAGAGACGTGATATATGAGGAAAGAAGTAAAACGCTTTTATCAACAAAATGCCACATAATTTCTCATGCCGGACATAAAATCTGTTTGAAATACTATTAAACTGCACGCATATCAATGTGCTCAGGGAGCCCGGGGGAGGGGGGGGGGGTGGGGGAATACAAGGAAATTTTCCCCTCTCAGTGTCGCTGACATTAAATACGAGGGCAATACAGTTTTAGAAATGCCCAGGTCAGATGTCGATACGGATAATAATTATATAATATTGACTGGCCTTGAGGGAGATACCAGAAAATATTGCCCAAACTGAAGAAATATTGCCCGAGTCGAAGACGAGGGCAATATTTTTTCAGTGCGGGCAATATTTTCTGTATCTCCCGAAAGAAAGGATAGTCAATATTATAATTATTACCTATCCCCCTGGTAAATTAAGACAAGTACTTTATGTCCACACTATGATTAATAGCCACATTTGACTCAGCTCTAGATCTACCTGCACGACCTGTAGGCCCCTATGCTAATACGATAATGTAAGAAGCTCAAGTAAAATGATCTATCATGGTAGTACGTACATCATTCAAGTCCAACTTCCAAGAAAGTATGTAAAATGATCAATGAGCTCTGCATGTGTTGATTGATACCGGCTCGAGTACTTTTTAGAGTTGCTCTTTGTTGGCCACCGACTCTCCTTGCTTCCAGGCCACATAAAACCTTTCACAAAAATTGTCAAAGACAAGATGATATTTTCCTTCAGATATTCACGAAACATTGACACTGCCTGTTTAGGAGCTTTCTTCGTGTAATCTGCACTTTTATTGAGCAAGATACTATCGAATTCATCGTATTCAAGAGACGCGAATCTCGACCCACTGGGAGCCGTC
>JZLH01S0601577.1:7599-31458 GCA_001188425.1 Eucidaris tribuloides
AATCAGTTTTTAAGAGTATCCTTTATTTTAACAGGTTTGAAATCATCAAAATCTATTTATGAAATTTGTCTCAGAAATTTTCTTTTATATCTTAGAACGGATGTGTGACGTTTAATTGAATCCGACTAATTGCGTGGTTAACAATGCTAAGATAATATACAGGTTTTATTCAACTTCATGCTTTAATCCAAGCTTGCAGTTGGCGAATAAATACATTGCTTAGGTGTAAGCCCACAAACTTCATATACATTTATGAAGCAGATGGAATAAATGAAGTATTTTCTAAAGAGACATTTAGAATCAGAAGCGAGAAAACAAATGCAAAACTAGGAAAAAAATGACAGACAGCAATCTGTTCATTTAAAAAAAATTGACTTTCAGTTATGATAAATGATAAATTTGATCTAGTTTAATACCTCTTACCATTTTCTCACATTATGCAGCATCCTTAAGATCTGCACACCAGGTAGGGCTATTGACGCCATGAGCGAGGGATGCGAGAGAAGAAATGCCTACCCAGAACGACGCCGCACGGAATCAAGCCATCAGCAGTACATGGAAGGGCAGCGTCTAATCGTACAGGCTAGCCCACGAACAGTTTGATCACAACTCCGTGATCTGAATTTTATCAGCACAAAAATAAACAGATAATGTATAACTCACTTCAAAATATGTATTATATGTCAGTTTCACGAATTCTAAAGTATATGTTAATGTATGTAAAGTATAAGAGTTTTATTAGGTGCGAATGGTTGGATTTACAAATATCTAAATATATTTGTATGTACATTTTACTATCAGAATTTTATCAGCATATAAAAGTAACTCACTTCAAAATAATGAAATAATGTGTGTATCATTATTAACCCGTTGAAGACGATGACGAGATATCCAGTCACAGTCTATGAATCGTGATATTAGCAAAACAAATCTCTCCATGGGTTAACTGACTTGGCAGACAATGAAAGCTTTTGTTTTTACTACGTTGCCATCGTATATGGAAAAAGTGCAGAAGATTTGAGCTATAGCTCCCCCCCCCCCCCCCCCCCCACCCCCCCCCCTGATCTTGCTTTCAATTGTATACAATATGTATCTGTATGCAGTAGATAACCCATTTAACAATTAATTCTCATATAACACACATTCTCCATAGACCCAGCCTGAGATACCCCAGCCTGAGTCTTTTTCTTGTCCCCAATGGGTTAAGTCACGTATAGTTTTTTGATTGATCAGACAAATTTTTCATCAAGTCTTTCATGTATGATATCTGCCCCCCCCCCCGACAATGGCCATAACTGACATTTTCAAAATTGATTATACTAGTGTAGGATCAGTTACATCATTTAAACATGCCAGCAACAAAACATATTATTAATCAGAAGTGTCCCTTTGCTTTGTATCCGCCTTGTTAAAGGACACTGAATAGAGGTTATGTGTGAACAAAATTATATCTCCCAATATCTCCAAAACACCAAATGCTTCAGTGTCATTTTGTCAGCGGGCAGTTAATTGTCAGGCCAATATATCGAAAACAACATCGACACCTGTCAAAATTAGTTAAAGTGATGTTGTTATGAATTTTTATTATTAGAAGACAATAATGTTATGTTCATTTTATCGATAAAATAAACTACATCAACGTACTAAAAATGTATTTGTCATTTTTATTATCAGGGAACGCATATCACCAGGTTACAATTATTTCCTATACAACAATCTCTCCCCCCCCAAACATCAACTTTGCCAACTTTATCACTATTTTGAAATGTAAATGCTTCTGTGCATAGCAATGTTTCAGGAATTAAAAAATGATATATGACCGGTCATATAGCTACGCGTCGCGCGCAGTCGCGTAGTAGCGGCACAAACAAGCGACCGCATGAGCTAATTCTATTAGCTCCGACGGCACAGAAAAGCTTTAATAATGACTGTAAAAGTTTTAAATTCTCTATATAACTCGTGTATTTTGAGCTTAAATACCCTACATTTCAGCCAAATGTATTTAGTTTGACATAAGTTGCTTCCAGAATGCTTGTTTTTTTCTCGCGTTTGCTCGCTCGATCGTAACTCCTTCCATCGGCCATCCAGCAAATCTTTCTAGCTTTATAACCCTTATATGACTATTCACACAATGGGAGCAAATAATTTCTAATTTGTTACCTACTCACAAAACTCTATAATGTGCCGTATTAATTAATCCAAGTTGCAACCTTTTTAGCTCACGACCTCTGATAGCTAAGAGTCCAGCTGCTTAAAGTATGCTGTTGAAAATGATTCGCACTGGAGACAACTTTGACTCTGTCATTTTGAACAACTCGGTCTATAAAGGCTCATTTACCCCTTTGCGTGCATTTGTAGGTGTCTCACTTCTTTCTGTCATTTTGCAGGATGGCGAATGGTGCATGGAAATGTATCTGATTATTCATTTCACAGAATTAAATGAATCTTGTCTTATCTTAATCCTGAAAGTTATTATGAGACACCAGTTAGACGAATCTTATGGTGGTTTTCTAGTCTACATATGTAGTATTCTACAGTAGCATCTTTTTACAGGCTCGTGCCGTCAATCTGGATTTGATAAGTCAACATATTTGATAGGAATTCATAGAATTTATACACTTTTAAAATCTATTATATATTGTACATCACCCAAAGACTCACTTATAGAGTTGGAATAACCAAGCATCTAAGATGTATATTCTACTAGTTCAACTCTGCTATGCATATTTAAGTCTCTATTTTGCGTTTAATAAAATATAACTACGAGTTTGAATATCATCGTCCAGTGATCATATGTTGATTAACATCTTCTATAATTATACATTGAAGAACTATACGAAGTGAATCCTCGAACATGCTAGAGCCACCATGGTTATCAACATACTTTCGCAAAAGTAACCCTACTCACCATAACTCGATACATAGTCATATCACTAGTATAAATTTATAACATGTAGTCATATGACTCGCACATATGTCTACTAGATATTTCCAGACATATGCGATATTAATTTAGTGCATACATACTCTGTTACTGCGATATACAATATGTGCCATCTATATAAATATATTTCCTATATTCAGCTATATAAATGAAAATGATTACACGTAACACTATCGTAATCATTAAGTATTTATGTATCTGTGCTGCACTATAACACAAATTCGTCTGTTCTTCATTCCACAGAAATTATTAGTTCCAGCAATTAAGGATATATTAAACTAAAAATTCAAGTTACAAACCAAAACATATTCCCACTTTACTTTTACTTGCCTCCTCATCAGCATTATATTATAACTTGAAAACGGATGTAGGCTAAATAAGCCATGAGACATGCATTATATGAATTCTCATTTCATCTTGATATCCATTTTACCATACTATAAATTATTGACAGATATGAATTGACACAATATCTACATATTATTAACATTTGTGAACATAAATATGAGCCAGTACATTTGGTACAAAATATTTTGAAATTCAGCTAGTAACACTTGTATTTATAAGATAATATTCTAACTCATAAAACATATACGACAGGGGTGCTTAGACCTACTGCAAATTCTATAATGTTGAATAGTCTGCTTTGTAATGCCTTATGCATTTAAAAATTGTATTTTATTTCAATATGATATAAGCAATTGCTAAATATGTTTATATATATTTACAACTTGTACTGTTTGATGTACTCGAAACAATAATATATCAGGACAAAAGTAATGTGTCTAGATCTTAAGATATCGTACTGAATAAATTATCAATTGAACATCATATTTTCATGTTCAAATCATGGAACTTAGGGGATATGACAGCATTTAATGTACTTTTGCTATGGAAAGCTTGAAATATTGATCACTATATTGGCTTTATACTTGTCAACTGTTTGTATAAAATTCAAACATAAATTTCTTCTCTACTTATACGCTTAGCACTGTTGCCTACTTCATAGATAGGCTATGATGTGCTACCAAATATTAGCTAAAATTTCTATTATTTATTTGATGATATCATATTTTCCAGGCACTTTTGAAGCCTGATTTATATGGAAACGTTCTGTTTATTATTCGATGTAGTCTCGTTTTTTTTGTAACGCCACGTTTATGGGTATTTTTTCGCTAATTACTGACGCTGTTGTGCGTGCACGTTCTAAGTGATGCGATAAGTGATGGCATATTACACCAGTTGGCTCAGGCAATGATCTAGCAGTGAATTCACGGAGTGCTCGGTGCCATGGTCGCTTTCATTTTCTACTCCGACTATGCTTAACCGCTACATTAATTGTATTTATCTGATCTCTGTTGTGTTTTATTTGCCCCTGCATTGTGTTCGTGTATGTCTGCCATGCAGTTTACTTAACTATACTCGTCCAGCAGTGCAGCCGTTTACGCTTTTGTTGATGGACTAAGCGTAAAATATA
Organism: Eucidaris tribuloides; assembly: GCA_001188425.1. NCBI lineage: Eukaryota > Metazoa > Echinodermata > Echinoidea > Cidaroida > Cidaridae > Eucidaris > Eucidaris tribuloides. Next base: position 12,021 of record JZLH01S0601577.1, read on the forward strand.
GAGAATTATTAAACTATGCGTCTCGAGTTAGTCTCGTATTTCGGTCTTTGTTGGACTAGACATAATTTGTCATTCACACAATCTATTAACAAGTTTGAGTGCACCGGTTATGATACTTACGTAACTTGATGCATGCAATCATATAGGGACTTGGGGAGAGATACACATAGCAACATCTCTCTCCATATCATAATTTTGTTAAAACATATACCTATGTACATAATCGCTTGACAATGACTGATTGTTGATATGTGATATATCTTTCCTGCATCATGGTATAATAGGATCATTATTCTTTGTCTTGATTTGTGTTATGACTGAGAGTAATTTACAAGTTCTTGTTTTCTCAACACCCATAGCCAACTAGTGTTTTTCTCTAATCTTGTAACGCCTTTATAGACATATTGATCCAGGGTAAGAAAGCGACAGACACTAATGTGCTCTGTCACTACCGGCTTCGACTCTTTGAAAGTGCCTATTGTAAAGATGAGTTCACTTGCTACAAAATTTTCACGTAGATCCGGTACAGTTAACGTTGACTCTGAATAGTTCGTACCCCTAATATCAGAATATCTCACCCCCAATCATGTCAGTCTTTGAAGCAAAAAGTAGAGATACATCGCAGAATGATAATAAGTGGTTATTCGCATGTAGCTTGTGATTGTCCCGAAAACAATACACTGGCCCTCTGAACTAAACCTACAGTCCTTGAACGAATTCCTCTCTCACTCGACTACTATAGAGCGGTTATTTCTCTCCCTTGCTGAAGATTCTGTCTTGAGCTCTTGTATATGAAGATCCGTACATCCAAATGACACACCTGAGCATACTTTCGTTCTTCTCTGAGCCCAATCAAATTCATACCTCCCTGACCCTACAATAACAGATATGCCATCGTGTCACAAAGCTAATTCAGATGAGAAAGCTACTATCCTACAATAGTCCAACTTGTTCGCCATCAACATCCTTTGCACGCCCTTGAGGTGATTTCTCTTTCGTGTCACATGTCCCCTACTCCTTTTGTATTCTGTAATTATTTCATCCTAAGTTTGAGCACTACCCAGCTAGTCAGTCTGTGCGCTAATACTTATTGCTGATACGTTGTGGCGTTTTATTTTGGCCAAAGTTGAGTTTCTCTCTAATCAGGCTAGACCCGTAAACTTTCATTTCGCAATGTGGAGTGTCTGCAAAATAATAGATCCCACAATATCGATAAGACTATATTAAGATTTCATCACTACTACTCTCTCAACAATACATAGACATATATCGCTTGTATCTCGAACATTTGTTTTTTTTGTTGTAGTTGTTGTTAGTGCTCTCTGTGATGGTCATCATTATTTTGTTAATTGTGTGGGCTGATTTAGATTTGAATTTAGGAGGACCATACTGTACCTCCAATGTGGATGGCCTACTATGTACTGATCCCAGGAGGTGGCTTACGTGTCGTGTGTGTGTATGAAATTGACTGATATATATATCACAATTAAGTTTTTCGTGTGTGAAAGAGAGCCTGTGTTGTGTGGTGTGTGTGCTGTTGTTGTGTGATCTGTGTATGGTTCTTGATTGCAATGGTATGTGTCAATGTGTGTGGATCGTAATTGGTAAGTCAATTTGAACGATCCGTGTGTGTGTGTGTTGTTGGTGTGTGGTGTGTTGTGTGTGTGTGGAGGTGCTGTGTGCTGTGCGTTGGGTGTTTTGACTGAGTTGGAATTTGCTGTAGTACCCTTGTAAAGTTAGATAAGTTTTTTTGGACCAGTTGTAGTACATATATAACTACTGTATACATACATATACATACCTACATACATACATAATACAAATAATACATACATCATACATGATTTATGCAATAACGATGAGATGTCATATTTTCTCACTTAATATATGAGTTATTTACTTTGTATTCTGTTTTATTTTTTTGATCTTTGAATTTAATAGCCAGATGCGTGCATATGCACAGGCAGTAGAGTTAGCGAGACTCTGTGTCTTTACTATATGGTAAATAGTGTGTTGAGTCTAGATAAGCAACGAATTCAGTTTTTAAAATATATATAGGTGAATTATTGATCTTCATATTCATGATTGTGTATCTTAATTTGTGATACACTTCTCTATAGAACTTACCGGCCTTATCCAGTTTCGAGAAAATCACAAACCACTCGTACATAGTGTAGTGCGAACCACAAATTATCTGCTGAAGTGATATCGTTGTTTTTAGAGCTTTATTACATGGTGGTCGAGTCAGATTACAGTCATGATATCTGTAGATCATTGCAAGTGAGACATTACCAACTTTAAGTTTGGCCACAACGAACAAAATCTCTCTTGGAATTGCAGTTGTCATGTATAGGTTCAAAATCTATGTTGATTGAAGGTGCGTTGTGTGGCTGTGTCGATGTCGTGTTGTTGCCTTGGTGGCGTCGTGTGTGTGGGCGTGTGTCTTTGTGTGTCAACGATTAGCATGATTTGGATGTCGATGACGTGTTCAATATTTACTGATGTGTAGTGCGTGCTGCTGCGTGTTCCTTGCGTTGTCCGTGAATCATGTAGTACCGTGCGTCGAGGGCCACTGTTTTCGTGTGTCACGATGTCGTGCTGGTTGTGATGATGAAGAATATTGTCTTCCCATAGACTTTTGTACACTGGTGTACGTCGTCGAGCCAAGGCCAAGGCGCCGGTCAAATGCCGCCCTCCGACGTGGCCTGTGTGTTGTCTCGCGGCCCTGTTCGTGTGTCGGTTGTGTGTGTGTGTGTGTGTGTGTGTGTGTGGTGTGTGTGTGTGGGTGTGTCTTAGTATGTGGCGGTCCTATAATAAATGAGTTAATTCAAAGCCATCTTTAGAAATGATTTCCAGTTTAAAAAATAATATGTACATATATTCCTCCTGTGCTGCAAAGTGATTTCTTATAAGCCCCCCCCCCCCAACACACACACACACACACACACACACACACACACACACACACACACACACACACACACACACACACACACACACACACACACACACACACACACACACACACACACACACACACACACACACACACACACACACACACACACACAGAGATACAAGCAATAGCTACATTTTGGGGCATTGCCTTGTGGGAGTAATTGTAAGTATTATCTGATATTGTGGGGATTATTTATTTTACCCCCACAATTTAGCCCTGTACCAACTATAACCACGCAAATAACCCACAACGTACACAATTACACATTAAAGGTAATTGACATGATTGGGGGTAGTCCTCAACTTGGGCTGAAACTATTCCAGAATCAAGTAAGCTGTGCAAGGATCCTACTGTGAAAATTTGATGGTCAAAAGTTGACTCATTCTAAAGTAACTTCCATCTGAATAGCTTGTGACAGACATATCTGTAGTGTAGGGTTCTATGGGAGGTATTTTTATTGGGCCTCGAGAGAAACGAAATGCTAGTGTGTTCATGCTTGATTTGGCTTAAGTAAACAAATCCAAGATAAATCCTTCCAGCCAGGAGATATATTCCAGCTGGTGTATCCATTGATATATCTTTCAACCAGTTTAGTTCAAGAGGCATTTTTTTGTTTCTCCCAATCATGTCACTGCCCTTTTATCATTCTGCGAGTATCTCTAATTTTTGCTTCAAAGGTAAATGACATGATTGGGGGTAGTCCTGAACTTAGGGTAAACTATTCTAGAGTCAAGTTAACTGTTCAAGGATTCTACTGTGAAAATTTTGTAGTCAAAGTTGACTCATTTTAGAATAACTTTCAGCAGTATGCCTAGTGACAGACAAATTGTGTAGCTTTCTATGGGATCAATTTGTCTTAGGTCATGAAAGAAATAAAGTGCTGGTATGTTCATGCTTGATTCTCCTCAAGTAAACAAATTCAAGACAAATCCTTCCAGTCAGGAGATACACTCCAGTCAGTGTGTAGACTGGTATATATTTCAACCAGTTAGGTTTGAGAGATGTTTTTTTTTATTTCTCCCAATCATATCATTGCCCATATCCAAGTATCAACCCACTTCAATGTGTGGGTACCTCCACAATGCAAAATAACCCCACAATGTAAAATTCTACATTTTTACCGCCATAATGTAACTGCATGCACATACACACAGAGCACAAAACACACAGACCAAGACACACAGACACACACCCCTACACTCATTCATCCCAGTGCACCTGTGTAATATCACCACTGACACCCGTTGACACACACCTCACTAAGCGAAAACCACATACGATAAAAAAAAACACGCCACTAAAAGCCACTAAAAGTTAAAGTTGCCATTATTGCACAATACTTTATTATTGCTTATTTTGGTAGCATCACCTTGACACAGATATGCAACAGTGTAGTACTAATTAATATTTTATTTATAGCAATAATTTGAATAGTAAAGCCCAATATGTCCATATTTTTACTTCATGAAATCAGATCCCCTATCCCCAATTTCCATGTTTGACACATTAAATGATGTTCATGCATATTTTGATCTTGAAAATTACCATCTTTTCTGATTTTTTTTTTGACATCCAAAGTGATATATTCACATATTACTTATCTATGAAAAAAAATACAATTTTTAATGCATTTGTGCATACTAGCATGATATTCACATTAAAATGCAAGTCTACCCCCTTAGATCGTAAGTATATAGATATAACATGTACTGCAATTGTCTTCTAGCGAATGTCAAATTCACATTCTCTTCATTAATAACAATGTTAAGTACCGTTTTCATACCCAAAATAGTAGTTGGTTAAAACTGGGCCCAAGGATGAAATGAGATTCATATAATGATCCATCCTTTTAGCCCTACATCCTTTTCAAGTTATAAATCATAAATGCTGAACTGAGGCAGTGCAAGTAGAGTAACAGTGCATAGTTTTGTTTTGTATACTGTATTTTGTTTATATATGTCTTTATATTTTGATGGAAATAAAATTTCTGTGAATGAATGAATGACTAGTCAAGTTTTTGTGCACAACAAACAAATACAAATTCTATAGGTGTTACTGTATCATTCTATTAAACTAGATTAGAATATATTAATATATATGAACATATTAACCAAATTTCAATATGTGGCACAAATACTTCCAACTGGAATAAAGACAATGCATCATGGCACACATTTATAATTTCCTACAATGGAAGCATTTCATAAGGTAGTAGGTTCTACTTTTCTGAATATGTTGACAACCCATGGTGTGCTCTACATCGACAGTATCTTAGTTTTTGCAATGTATGTAATTATAAGAAGATGAATATAATTATACTGAGATAATCTCAAATTTAGTAGTTATATTTTAAACGAAAAATAGAGAAACTCTAAATATGCTAGCAGAGTGAAATAAAATACATATAATTTGTGTTATTCCAACCATTATCATATGGACGTGGCACACAATAAAATAGTTTAAAAGTGATAAATTCCTATCAATTCCTATCAAAATATACATATCAAACCAGATTACGCCAGAGTAGTAAAATAGTACTACACTACATATAGCTAGAAACCACCATAAGATTCCGTCTAACTGGTATCTCATATACTTTTCAAGGCATATAAGATCAGCAAAGTATTTCCTTTATTCTGTGAATGAATAATCAATACATTTCCATCACCATTCCCCATCCCCTCAAAATGCAGAAAGTACAGTGAAACCTATCTAAAGTGGCCACCCAAGGGGTAAATGCAGCCTTTATAGACAGATGTCTTCAAAAGACAATCAAAAGTTGTCTCCAGTGGAATCATTTCACAGCCTACTTTAAGCAGGCTGGCTGCTATAGGCTACAGAGGTCGCTGCTAAGAAAGGTTTCAATGTGATGTATATTAACGGCACATTATAGTTTTGGTGATTGGTAACAATTAAATTTTCTCCCTATTGTTTTACAATAGTCATATACAGGGTTATAGCTAGAAAGATTTCTGTGCTGGCCGAAGGAAGGAGTTACGCAAGCGGAGCGAGCAAAGCGAGAAAAAAACATTTGGAAGCACTTATTTTACAAAATACATCTTCGCTGAAATGTAATGGTATTTAAAGCTCAAAATACACGATTTATATAGAGATTTAAAACATTTTACAGTCATTTTAAAGCTTTTCTGTGCCGGTCGGAGGACTAATAAATTCAGCTCAGTGCCGGTCGGCTTCGGTTTGTGCCGGCTACTACCGACTGGCGCCGACCGCCGTAGCTATAACCCTGGTCATATATCATTTTTTAATTCCCTGAAACATTGCATGCACAGAAACATTTACATTTTTCAGAAAATAGTGATATCAAAGTTGGCAAAGTTGATGTTTGGGGGGGGGGGGAGAGAGATTTGTTGTTATAGGAAATAATGTACCTGGTGATATCTGTTCCCTGATAATTAAAAAATCACAACATACATTTTTTAGTACGTTTGATGTTAGTTTTTCTTTTATGCCATAAGAACTGAACATACGTTATCTGCTCTCTAATAATAAAAAATTCATAACACATCACTTTAAATAATGTTTGACAGGTGTCGATGTTGTTTTCTGATATATGGCCTGACAATTATAACTGCCCCCATGACAAAAGGGCATAACTGACATTTTGGTGTTTTGGAGATATTGGAGATATACATTTTGTTCCACACATAAAGCCCTATTCAGTGTCCTTTTAACAAGCGGATTACGAAACAAGGGACACTTCATTAATAATATGTTTTGTTGCTGGCCATGTTTAACATGATGTAACTAGTCCCTACACTATATAACCAATTTTGAAAAATGTCGTTATGGCCTTTGTCGGGGGGGGGGCAGGTATCATACATGAAAGACTGATGAAAAATTTGTCTGATCGATCAAAACTATACGTGACTTTAACCCATTGGGGACTAAGAACAAGATCTCAGGCTGGGGTTATCTCAGGCTGGGGTCTATGGAGAATGTGTGTTATATAGAAATCAAATTGTCTTAAATGGGTTAATGCTACTGCATACTAGATAATATTGGTATACAATTGAAACAAGATCATGGAGCTTATAGGCTCAAATCTTCTGCACTTTTTTTCCATATACGATGCAACGTATGTAACAAATCAAAAGCTTGTCCATGTCTTGCCTAATCAGTTAACCCATTGGAGACGATTTGTTTTTGCTTTAACACGCATTTCCCATAGACCTCGTGACGAGATATCTCGTCACTCGTCTTCAACGGGTTAATAATCGATACACACATTATTCATTATTTTGGAAGTGAGTTACTTTTTATGCTTGATAAAATTCATGATGAGTAAAACTGTACATACACAATATATTTGAGTATTTGTAATCCAACACATATTTTCCCACCTAATAAAACTCTTTATACTTTACATACATTAACATGATTACTTTAGAATGCTGTGAAAACTGCACATTTAATACATTATTTTGGAAGTGAGTTATACATTTATCTGTTTATTTTTTGTGCTTGATAAAATTCAGATTCACTGGAAGTTGTGATCAAACTTGTTCCTGGGCTAGCCTGTACGCATAGACGCTGCCTCTTTCCATGTACTGCTGACTGGCTTTGAGTTCCGTGCGGCGTCGTTTCTGGGGTAGGCCATTTTCTTCTCTCGCATCCCCCTCCTCACTGGCGGTCCCATAGCCCCCTCCTCCTGGTGTGCAGATCTTAAGGATGTCCTGCATACATGTGAGAAAATGGTAAGGTGTATTAAACTATGACTCAAATTTTCCATTTATCCATAACTGAAAGTCAATTTTTTTTTTAAATGAACAATTGCTTTCTTCCATTTTTTCCTAGTTTTGCATTTTGTTTTCTCCCATTTCTGATTTCTTAAATCTGCTCTGTTAGGAAAATACTTTCATTTTATTCCATCTCCTTCATAAATGTATTGAATTTTGTGGGCTTACACCTCAGACATTGTATTTAGTTTACCCAACTGCAGCTTTGGATTCAAGCATGAAGTTGAATAAAACCTTGTGATTTATCTTACATTGTTACTCCACGCCGAATCTGAGTCTGGATTCAGATCTAACACTGTCACACATCCACTGTTCTAGATATAAAGAAAACATTCTGAAGACAAATTTCATTAAATAATTTTGATGATTTTCAAAACATTGTTAAAATAAAGGATACTCTAAAAAAGCTGAATTCTGTAACATTCTGTTTTCTCCAATTTACAAAAATCTCAATGCATTACATTAGTATCATAAAAAAAGACACTGGGAATCATTTTTGTTCAATTTACAGCAAAAGACTGTGTGCCAGTAATTTTATTCAAAAGATCAAACCAATATCACTATTCTAACATTTTTACAACAACCTTTCATTTCTTATATCATTCTAAACTACTTTCTGATCACTTATTCAAGTAATTCATATAAAGATATGTTGTTACAATACAAACGGTATCACTATTCAGAATCAGAATGAAGACAAGGTTTTCAAAATTCCCCTCATACTTCATTCAGATATCTAAAAAGCATTGTCAACTTACTACTTAGGTAAAATAAATTAGAGATGAAAGTGACAGATATTTAATATTGATCTGTTAACTCATCAGCTATGGGACCCAGATATGGCCTGTGTTAACCCGTTGGCCATGGGAAGCGGATGTGCCCTGTGTTAACTCTATGGGATTTTCAGAATCTTGGAGGCAACGGCTTAACTCTATGGGAAACACAGAATCTCATAGGTAACTGGTTAGAAACTACTTTAAAGACATTAAAGTAAGTAAAGTAATGTAAGTGCTTTAAGAGTAAATTCATGAGATCTCGCCACTTCATTCACACACAAAAGTTTTTGGGATAACACTTACCCCTGCATTTACTGCCGTGGCATTCTTTCCTCCCAGACTGATGGTGTGTCCATTGGCATAAGTCAAGAGGTTCTTGCCTGGCTGGCCGGGCTCGCCACCTTGATAAAATTAATAACAATAAAATACACGTATATCAATTAAATTTACTGCAATATATACAAACAATTGTAGCAAAACTGTCTAAACAAAGATGGTGTTCTTAATTTGCATTACCCCTCAAAAAAAAGGGGGGGGGGGAGAAAAGACAGGTCATCAAAGAATAGCTTAACTTATGATGTAATAGTTAATCTAAATTGCCACCTTTCACAAAGCCTGATACAGAAAAGTTTTGGAAAAACACAAAAGGATTCAGACTTAATAAGGCCATGGCTATTGGTGATTCATACTATCCACTACAAGGTGATATTCAAAACTGGTGGTTTTTCACAGACGTCTCAATTATGGAACAAAATAACATTAAATGACATTACCATACCTGCCAACCTCTCAACATGAAAAATCTTACTGATACAGATACAAACTTCTTATTCTTAATGCAAAATGAAGGTAAAAATCTTACTATGTCAAAATCACATAGTAACAGTATACTGCACATTCTTCAAAAAAATCTTATATTTGTATGAGAAAATCTTATTCTTTTTGGATTTGGATGATGAAAAATCTTACTTAATCTGATAAAATCTTACTGGTTGGCAGGTATGCATTACAGAAACTGTAGAATTTTTTTTCCTTCACTTGTCTTACAAATATTTTTCTTGTTTAATAATGTTTTTAAATTGTTAACCCGTTAGAGACTAAGTACGAGTTAACTCGTGTTGGGGTCTATGGAAAATGCGCGTTATAGTGAAATCAAATGGTCCCCAATGGGTTAAATTGAAAGAAATTGGCTCAGGCAAGTTGGATTTTGTTCTATGGGAGCTTTAAGAATATCACAACTGAAGTGTACATGATATATATACTTCCAAACATACATACATACACACATACCCACATATATACACACACATAAACATACACCCATACATACATGCATACATATATACACACATACATACATATATACATACATACATACATACACACACACACACACATACATACCATCCATTCCATATGGTCGGAATGCCCTCCGTTCACTCAAGAGAGAAATGTTGAGTGGTCGGCGGAATATCACTTCACGAATGACGCCCTTGCCACCGTTATACTGCCCTCTCCCTCCAGTGTTTTCATTCAGGCAAAACTGTTTCAAGATGACTGGATACCTGCATGAGAAGCCAAAGGAAGAACAGAGCTCTCATGAATTGGCAAAACTGTTTTAAATTTGACATCGCTAATATATTACCATTCATAAATAATTCTATTTCATCAATCATACCCATCAGTAAATCACCTTCTAGAGTGTACGATATCAATTGAACTAATTTTTTGAACATGATTAGGAACACTTGAAATTGCCTCAAGAAGAAAATGAGTTCAGACATATACCAATGTATATACTACTTGGAGTGTAAATCTTGCCTGGAAGAATTTGTTTTGAATTTGTTTACTTAAGGAGAATAAAAAATGTACATACTAATAACTATTACATTACTCTCGTGCCCTGATAGAAACTGATCCCAGAGAAAGCTACACAATAACTTGCCTGTCACAATGGATACTGATGGTAGTTCTTTTTATATTAGTCAACATTTGACCACAAAATTTTCACAGCAGAATCCTTGCATAGTTTACTTGATTCTAAAATAGTTTTACCCCAAGTTGGGGACTACCTCCTATCATGCTACCTTTATTCAGAACTGAATGCATAAATATAGTTTTTCTTGTAGTGATTTGTGGAATGAAAGGCAATAATTACCATCCAAAAATCAATAAGTGTAATTACGAGCAAACTGTAAGATTATGAATGAAAAACAAAATGTTGGCAATTATCACAAACAAAGTCATCAAAGTCCAGGCCTTGTAATCCTTCCAGTACCATACTGAAATTATCCCATGCAAAGTCTGCAGAGTTTTTGTTGCAGTGGTACAGAGGGGATTAACTATCCAATCTACAGTACATCAGTCTGTGCCTTTGTATCGGTCTTAGAGAAGACCAGCAGGTGTGAAGGGATGCCTTAACTAATAATATATGAAAAGTGACATTTTCAAAAATCAATCATAACATTGTTCATGACATTGTCAAGTCAGCTGATGATACGTAGGCCTATACTGCAATCCCATGACAAAAGGGCATAACTGACATTTTTTTCCAAAATTGAGTTATATTGTGTAGGGGACTCAGTACATCATGTTAAACATGCAAAACAAAAAAAATATATTGATTAGTAGTGTCCCTTTGTTTCATAATCCGCTTGTTGAAAGGACACTGTATAGTGCTTTACCTGTTCAACAAAATACATTTTGCTTATTATTTCCAAAACACCAAAATGTCAGTTATGCACTTTTGTCATGGGGGCAGTATAGTGTTGATTTGGGAGAACCCTACAGAAGCAAATCTACAACAATAATTGAAGAGTATAGAATAAGAAGTACGTAAGTCACGTTTTGAAGAAATTGAGTTAGTGATTGTTTTGAAGTCGTTACATGCTGGGAAATTTTTTGACAAAATTTTGGTCAATTTGACCCTTCCCTAGTAGGGATCAGGTCTAATTTCTTTGAAATGTATCTCAAATTACTCGATTAGTTACAAGGATTAAGAAAATATATAATTTATTATGTACTTTGTGCTTTGTTGATAAGATATGGGGTCACTTCCAATCAAAGGTCAAATGAGGTCAAATTTAAAACAACGTCCAAATTTGACAAATTGCATATCATATTGTCCGTCTTAGGGAGGACATTCCAAAAATATATACAATTACGTGTTTTTGACATTCATTTATTCGAGAAATGCATTTGTTTTCCTGAGACCCTTGTTTTAAAAAGAAGCCAGTTATTAAGTCCACAATATTGATTATTGAAAATCGACAAGTGTGACAATGTTTGTCCTATATTCATCTTTTATTGTGTCACTTTACTTCCCCAAGTTTGGATGTACAACTCAAACAATTGCAATTTGAAAACTTTGAGCCTTTGTTTCTCAAAAGTAGTATTATGTGACTTCAGTACTTCTTATTCTATACTCTTCAATTGGAGGTTTTATGCAAATCAGTAGACTTGAGCATTTTTTTAGGGGGGGGGGGGTGGGTGAGATAAGGAAATTGAATACCAGTGTGCTGTGGTAGGTTTAGTCTACCATAAATTAATTTTCTTTACCTTCTTTCCAATATTTCAGGATCTGTGATGCGGGTGTTTGTCATGTGGGTGTGTACACCGCTACGTCCATGCCAAGTTGGTCCCTGTCGATAAATTACATAAATATACAGCATTCATTTCATTTATAATCAGAAACTGAGGAAAAATGATATTACAGTACAAACGATCAACAAACAATTCACACTGATATTCTTTACAACAAATAAACTAGAGCAATTCGGCTGCGCCCGCAGCGATGGGGTATGCTACCGCACCCCCGTGCCAATTCCAAACTATTACATGTACGGGCATCGTCGACTTTGCCGTTCAACTCTGAAATCTTATCTATGGCCCATATACATATTCACCCAAAATTACAATCGAATATCCGATAAGCCGTTCTCAAGTTATCGTAAGATATTAAGTATGGGTTCCTCGTGACCTTTGACCTTTTGACCCTTAAACCCCAAAATATGATCAGTTCATTGGACCATTTATAACACTTACTTCACCAAGTTACATCAATATCCGATAAGCCGTTCTCATGTTATCGTGGTAAAGACACTAATATAGAGCCTTGTGACCTTCACCTTTGATCATTTAAACGCCTGAACTCTGATCTGTTTCATTGGTACCTTATAATACGTTACTTCACCCAAGTACATCAAAATCGGACCGCCATTCTTTAAGTCAACATGGTAATGAACCCAAATCAGACATCATTATCAGGCCTCGTGACCTTTGACCTTTGACCTTTCAACTCCAAAAATTATTTCCATTCATTGGTGCCGTTATAATACATACTTTCAGCCATTTTTTTGGTTTTTACATTCAAATCCCAACTGCCTTCTGAAGTTATTGTGGGTAACGAGCCAAAATAGACATGTTTTTTAGGCCCTGTAGACCTTTTGACTCTGGACTTTCAACCCAAAATCTAATCAGTTCATTGTGCATCATAACACATACTTCACCCATGTTACATCAAAATCCAACTGGCCATTTACAAATTATCGCTAGAAAAAAAAGTTAACGACGCCCAAGCCAGACATATTTAGGCCCGTGACCTTTGACTTTGACCCCCCAAATCTAATCGGTTCGTTGTTGCTCATAATACAACTTCACCCAGTTACATCAAAATCCGGACCTGCCGTTCACAAGTCTATCACGGTAACGAGGCCCATCAGACATATTTTTAGGCCCACTGACCTTTGGACCTTTGACCCCCCAAATCTAATCAGTTCATTGTTGCTTCATAATACATACTTCACCCAAGTTACTATCAAAATCGACCGGCCATTCAAAATGATCGCCGGTAACAAGCCAGACAATCAGACATATTTTAGGGCCGGTGACCTTTGACCTTTGACCTGTTCAACCCCAAAATCTAATCAGTTTCATTTTGCTTCATAATACATACTCACCCAAGTTACATCCAAACATCTTAAACCGGCCGCTTCACAATTTATCGCGGGGTTAACGAGCCCCAAATCAGACATACATGTATTTTAGGCCCATGTGACCTTTTGACCTTTGACCTTTCACCTCCAAATCTAATCAGTTCATTGTTGCCCTCAGTACATACTTGGTCTAAGTTACATCACATTCCGATCAGCGTTCTTAAGTTATCGCGTACACGAGATCGGTAACGGTACGGACGGACGTACGACGGACGGACGGACGACGGACGCACGGAAGGACAACCCGAAAACATAATGCCTCCGGCAACTTCGTTGCGGAGGCATAAAAACCTATTTAGCATGAAAATTTCAGAGAATTGTATATTTGTATTCATTTATTATTACAATTTATGTCAGATGAATGTGATTTGAAGCTAAAATTCATATGTAAAGAATTATGTAAACATTCACATTAACACTGATTTTAGCTCATTTCTTTAACCTTATGGTCCATACAATATTTACAAAGAAAATATCTTTAGTATGGAGAACTGCTTGTGTCAAAATTGAAGAAAGAATCTGTGCTACAGATCAAAAAAAGGAAACATATTTTCTGAAAATTAGGTCACATCCCCTGTCATAGTTTATGCCACATTAAATGGATTTAAAACTAAACTTCCTTGTTCAAAAGTTTATTTCAAACAAATTGCCTTCCAAACTTAAAACTCTGATTCAGAAAACACGTCTAAGATCAACCCCCTTCCTGAATTCCGAACTAAGTGTGTAATACAATTTCAAACTATTTGCCAGATATTTCACTGTTTCTAAGCTGAACTTAAAGATTTGTTTATATTCTCCTAATACCAAAGGGAACCACCATGGACAATATCAAGAAAAGTGAGGACAACAATTGGACAGCATGTGAATCCTTTGCATATTATGTGTGTTTGGTGCTCTAGATAGAACAACAGGCATACAGTGATTGTGGGCTTCTGTCAGTGGGGAGGGTACATCAGCAAAGTACACAAAGAGTTAATAAAACTTTTTGAAGGCATGCAATTAAGGACACAATACTAAAGCTCAAATGGTCCCAATGGGTTAATTGAAAGGAAATTGGCTCAGGCAAGTTGGATTTTGTTCTATGGAGCTTTAAGAATATACCAACTGAAGTGTACCATGCATTACATACTTCCAAACTACCTACATTAACACACATTACCCACATATATACACACACATGAACTACACCATATACATGCTACATATATACACACATACATACATATATACTACATACATACATACATACACACACACACACACACATACATACATCCATTCCTATGGTCGGAACTGCCTCCGTTTCACTCAAGAGAGAATGTTTTGAGTGGTCTGCGCGAATATTCACTTCCGAATGACGCCTTGCCCGTTATACTGCCCATCTCCCTCCAGTGTTTTCATTCAGGCCAAAACTGTTTCAAGATGACTGGGATACCTGCATGAGAAGCCCAAAGGAAGAACAGAGCTCATCATCGAATGGCAAAACTGTTTTAAATTTTTACATCGCTAATATATTCCATTTCTAAATAATTTCCATTTCATCAATTCATACCCATCAAGTAAATCACCTTTTAGAGTGTACGATATTCAATTGAACATTTTTTGAACATGATTAGGAAAACTTGAAATTGCCTCAAGAAGAAAATGAGTTCAGATCATTATACAAATTATATACTACTTGGGTGTTAAATCTTGCTGGAAGAATTTGTTTTTTGAATTTGTTTACTAAGGAGAATAAAAAATGTAATTACTATAACTATTAGATTACTCTCGGCCCTGATAGAAACCTGAATCCCAGAGGAAAGTACACAATACTTGCCGTGTCACAATGGATACTGGGATGTAGTTCTTTTTATATTAGTCAACATATTGACCACAAATTTCACAGCAGAATCCTTGCTAGTTTACTTGATTTCATAAAATAGTTTTACCCAAGTTGGGCTTACCTCCTATTCATGCTACCTTTATCAGAACTGGGAATGCATAAATATAGTTTCTTGTAGTGATTTTGTGGAATGAAAGGCAATAATTCCATCCAAAAATCAATAATGTGTAATTACGTTAGCAAACTGTAAAGACTTATGATGAAAACAAATGTTGGCATTATTCACAACAAAGTCATCAAAGTCAGGCCTTTGTAAATCCTTCCAGTACCATACTGAAATTATCCCATGCCAAGTCTGCAGGTTTTATGTTGCCAGTGGTACAGAGGGTGATTAACTATCCAATCTACAGTCATCAGTCTGTGCTTTGTATCGGTCTTAGAGAAGACCAGCAGGTGTGAAGGGAATGCCTTAACTATAATATATGAAAAGTGACTTTTCAAAAATCACTATAACATTGTCATGACATTGTCAGTCAGTGATGATACGTTAGGCCTATACTGCAATCCCATGACAAGGGCAATTAACTGACATTTTTTTCAAAATTGAGTTTATATTGTGATAGGGGACTCATGTACCATCATGTTAAACATTGCAAAACAAAAAAATATTTGATTAGTAGTGTCCCTTTGTTCATAATCCGCTGTTGAAAGGGACACTGTATACGTGCTTTACCTGGTTCAACAAATACATTTTGCTTATTATTTCCAAAACACCAACATGGTTCGTTATGCCCTTTTGTCATGGGCAGTATAGTGTTGATTTGCGAGAACCCTACAGAAGCAAATCGTACAACAATAATTGAAGAAGGTACAGAAATAAGAAGTACGTAAGTCACGTTTTTTTTGAAGAAATTGATTAGTGATTGTTTTGAAGTCGTTACTGCTGGAACATTTTTGACAAATTTGGTCAATTTGACCCTTCCCTAGTAGTGGGATCAGGTCTAATTTCTTCGAAATGTATCTCAATTACTTCGATTAGTTACAAGGATTAAGAAAATAAAATTTATTATGTCTTTGTGCTTGTTGATAGATATGGGTCACTTCCGGTCAAAGGTTCAATATGAGGTCAAATTTAAAACAACGTCCAAATTGCAAATTGCATATCATATTGTCCGTTCTTAGGAGGACATTCCACAAAATTTATACAATTACGTGTTTTTGACATTCATTTATTCGATGAAATTGCATTTGTTTCTGAGACCCTTGTTTTAAAAAAGAAGGCCATGTAATTAAGTCCACATAATCTGATTATGAAAATCGACAAGTGTGACAATGCCCAGCATGACCCGCCGCATCGCGTTGTTCCTATATTCATCTTTTATTGTGTCCACTTACTTCCCCAAGTTTGGATGTACAACTCAAACAATTGCAATTTGGAAACTTTGATTTTGTTTCTCAAAATTAGTATTATGTGACTCGCAGTTACTTCTTATTCTATACTCTTCAATTGGAGGTTTTATGCAAATCAGTAGACTGAGCATTTTTTTTTTTTGGGGGGGGGGGGAGTGGGTGAGATAAGGAAATTGAATACCAGTGTGCTTGTGGTAGCGTTTAGTCTACATAAATTAATTTTGCTTTACCTTTTTCATATTTCAGGATCTGTGATGCGGGTGTTTGTCTTGTGGGTGTGTAACACCGCTACGTCCATGCCAAGTTGGGTCCCTGTCGATAAATTACATAAATATACAGCCTTCATTTCATTTATAATCAGAAACTGAGGAAAATGATATTACAGTACAAACGATCAACAAACAATTCACACTGATATTCTTTACAACAAATAAACTAGAGCAATTCGGCTGCGCCCGCAGCGATGGGGTATGCTACCGCACCCCCGTGCCAATTCCAAACTATTACATGTACGGGCATCGTCGACTTTGCCGTTCAACTCTGAAATCTTATCTATGGCCCATATACATATTCACCCAAAATTACAATCGAATATCCGATAAGCCGTTCTCAAGTTATCGTAAGATATTAAGTATGGGTTCCTCGTGACCTTTGACCTTTTGACCCTTAAACCCCAAAATATGATCAGTTCATTGGACCATTTATAACACTTACTTCACCAAGTTACATCAATATCCGATAAGCCGTTCTCATGTTATCGTGGTAAAGACACTAATATAGAGCCTTGTGACCTTCACCTTTGATCATTTAAACGCCTGAACTCTGATCTGTTTCATTGGTACCTTATAATACGTTACTTCACCCAAGTACATCAAAATCGGACCGCCATTCTTTAAGTCAACATGGTAATGAACCCAAATCAGACATCATTATCAGGCCTCGTGACCTTTGACCTTTGACCTTTCAACTCCAAAAATTATTTCCATTCATTGGTGCCGTTATAATACATACTTTCAGCCATTTTTTTGGTTTTTACATTCAAATCCCAACTGCCTTCTGAAGTTATTGTGGGTAACGAGCCAAAATAGACATGTTTTTTAGGCCCTGTAGACCTTTTGACTCTGGACTTTCAACCCAAAATCTAATCAGTTCATTGTGCATCATAACACATACTTCACCCATGTTACATCAAAATCCAACTGGCCATTTACAAATTATCGCTAGAAAAAAAAGTTAACGACGCCCAAGCCAGACATATTTAGGCCCGTGACCTTTGACTTTGACCCCCCAAATCTAATCGGTTCGTTGTTGCTCATAATACAACTTCACCCAGTTACATCAAAATCCGGACCTGCCGTTCACAAGTCTATCACGGTAACGAGGCCCATCAGACATATTTTTAGGCCCACTGACCTTTGGACCTTTGACCCCCCAAATCTAATCAGTTCATTGTTGCTTCATAATACATACTTCACCCAAGTTACTATCAAAATCGACCGGCCATTCAAAATGATCGCCGGTAACAAGCCAGACAATCAGACATATTTTAGGGCCGGTGACCTTTGACCTTTGACCTGTTCAACCCCAAAATCTAATCAGTTTCATTTTGCTTCATAATACATACTCACCCAAGTTACATCCAAACATCTTAAACCGGCCGCTTCACAATTTATCGCGGGGTTAACGAGCCCCAAATCAGACATACATGTATTTTAGGCCCATGTGACCTTTTGACCTTTGACCTTTCACCTCCAAATCTAATCAGTTCATTGTTGCCCTCAGTACATACTTGGTCTAAGTTACATCACATTCCGATCAGCGTTCTTAAGTTATCGCGTACACGAGATCGGTAACGGTACGGACGGACGTACGACGGACGAACGATCGACGTACGCGGGACAACCAAAAGCATCGATGCTCGGCAACTTTGCGTTCATGGAGCATAAAAAACCTAATTTAGCATGAAAATTCAGAGAATTGCTATATTTGTATATTCATATTTCAATTATTACTTCCGTATGTCAGATGAATATGTATTTGAAGTCTAAAAATTCATATGTAAAGAATTATGTAACTATCACATTAACACTGATTTTAGCTCATTTCTTTAACTATAGCTCTATACAATATTTTACAAGGAAATATTCTTTAGTATGGAGAGAACTGTGCATCTGCTGTTCAAAATTGTAAGAAAGAACTGTGCTAGATCAAAAAAAGGAACATATTTTTGAAAATTAGGTCAATCCCGTCACTAGTTTATAGCCACATTAAATGGATTTAAAACTTAAACTTCCTTGTTCAAAAGTTTATTTCAAACAAATTGCCTTACCAAACTTAAAACTCTGATTCAGAAAAACACTCTAAGATCAACCCCCTTCCCTGAATTCCCGAACTAAGTGTAATACAATTTCAAACTAATTTGCCAGATATTTTCACTGTTTTAAGCTGAATTAAAGATTTGTTATTATATTCTGCCTAAATACCAAGGAACACAACATGGACAATATCAAGTAAAAGTTGAGGACAACAGATTGGACAGCATAGTGAATCCTTTGCAATATATTATGTGTGTTTAGGGCTCTAGATGAACAACAGGCTACAGTGATTGTGGGTTCTGTCAGTGGATGCAGCGGTACATCAGCAATAAGGACACAAAGAGTTAATAAAACTTTTTTGAAGGCATTTACAATTTAAGGACACATACTAAAGCGATAAGC